>JBAJNP010003894.1:9440-36635 GCA_036877545.1 Yasuhikotakia modesta
ATCACACAAGGCGAATAAAGCAGCCCCACAAATTGTAATGCTTATCTGTTTCCAAGGAGAAAGGCATTTCCAAAAAACAAAAACGACAACATCAACCGGAGTTTAATACACAAAGGTTACTTTGGTTTTAGAAAAGCTTTAAAAAGTGTCAGGATTGCAGCTGTGAAATATGCAGAATAAAGCATTTAAAACCGCACATCAGGCGCAAACTGTGGTTCTCTCTGCAGGATCTCAAGCTGTCCTATAGGTGTCACCCTATACAAGCTGGGAAGAGGAAATAGCCACGCGGAAGAGCTTAGGAAGGCACAGACACATTTATACAGACAGAGAAATATATGGAGATGACAAAAGCAGATGCGATACAGGAAGTCTATAACGGCGATGAGACTCAAAATACCTTTAGATGAGGCCGAAATGTCTTCCTCCATTTTCCCAGTAGACTGGTGATTACATACATACTTATCATACTGACAGTCACAAGCCGACAAATTTAAAACACATGCTAACCATTGCTCCTCTCAGCCTCCCAAACCAGACCGAGGGGCCAGTGCATGTGTTCATAGCAGAAACCTCATAAATATCAGCTCTCAAAAAATCCTTCAAAGTGCTTTGCTTACTCTATAAATATAAAATTATGCCTTACCTCAGCCATCCTCCAGTAAAAAATGCATCGTATACACCACACATAACCTTTCTCTGTTCCCTGCTTGTCATTTTTCCTTACAATTATTATTAGGAAAATAAAAATAATAATTGCACACTCTTAGAACTATACACTATAGAAAGCAGAATTCTGCTTTTTGTAGAAATTCAAAATATAGAAAACTAATTAAAACAAAAATATCTGCCCACCAGTCAGAAAATATTTACTGGTATAAATAAGGTGTGAAATATATTTTCTTCACATGGCCATTTGTTGTTTTTAATGTCTAAATTATCTAAATGCAAGTCAATATAAACAAGAAAACAAATAAAATATCATATCTGTGCAAAATCCAATTCAGACCTTAAGCTGTTGAAAATACTAATCAAACAACAAAATGAAAAATACAAAATGCATTTTTACTTACTTCTGAAAAATACAATGCAGTATACAGCACACTATGGAGTATGTAGTATGCAAATACATCATTCCGAACGCAGCCAGGCAAAGGCAGCAGTGTGGATACACAGAAAATCGTCCTCCTGCACACACACACTGAATCACTGCTGTTCCACCCCCAGTGGCTGCTAATAGCAACACACTACAGAAATCCAATTGAGCTGTTGCAGGCACTTAAAACAAGCTCAGTATCACTGCCAGTTATTGAAAATGGAAATATAGTCCTTCTTCTAGACCATTTTCATCAACACTGGCTCCCTTCCCCCGTTCTTTCTTTCTTTTTTTCTCTGCATCTATAACCCATCCACTACTTTCACATGAAATATGAAAAGGCTACATCCTCAGATGTGTTTGTTCTGAAGCATAATACGGTTGTGTGTTGTCATTTATAGAAAAAAATCACAAACCTCTCTTTCATTTTCCAGTTCAAATAACCATGAAAAATTAGCCTGCTATGTCAGGAGAAAAAACAATCACTTTAACACTGTGACATTTCTTCTTAACGGGAAAATATTGGATTGTTTCTAGCTTTTTGGGGGTAAAGAATAGAAAGCCTTTTCTATTCTTTAATTAAAAAGTTCGACTCACTGATCTAGAGAATCTCTACAGAGTGCAAGATGTGACAACAGGGCACAAACTACCTTCTTCTATGCTAAAAGAATAGCCACTTTGTCCTTAATAGCCACTGGGTTCTGTCTCTGTGGCTGCCGACCTACAACTGGTTTAAATAATTCATCAGCCCTCAGGAGATCTGGGGCATTGAGCCAGGCTATCCTGCCCTCTGATCTGAAATCAGCTAATGCCCACAACTCCAATACTGCAGCCTTAGGCCACCAACTGATCAAATCAGCAGTAAATTGTACCTCTCTGCTGCTATTTTCAAAACTGCAAGGCTGCAATGTCTCTAATGTGCCCATTTACATGGCAAAATAAACTAGTGGTAATTGGATTGCTAACTGTGAAAGCTCCATAATGACGCCAAATAGACATGCATTATTTTCTGCAGCAATTATGCACATGATCAGCCCCATCTCTGTTTTCTGATGTTATTACTAAACATGTTTATTGGCTGACAATTATTATAGTTTTTTTGAGACTATATGTGCTCTATGTATGTATTTGGACCACTCAGCTATACAGGCTATACTGCAATTTTTTCAGTCTGCAGTAAAGTCACAACATATTCCCATTACAGGGGTTGCAAAGACCAATTTAGACTAGTACATGATGAGGTAAAAAATAGCAAAGTGAACATTTACAATGCATGAGAGAATATCTAAAACTGTTTCTGTTATAAAGCGTTGTGCCCAAATACTTGTTGAAGGAAAATTTCGGTTAAAAAAAGCAAACTTGAGAGGTCTTGCAGTATCATTAACTGTAGCGTTGTTTTGGTTTCAATAAACATAGAATCAAACTTCATCAGCTGTATTGGTTAAAGAAAACTTCTGTTGTCTAGAATAAATTTGTTTCAAATGAAGCTGAATGCAAACATAATGTTTTATAAAAGTATCATTCCTCCCTCTTTAATGATTGCAATTTACATATTTCTAAAGGAGGATTATAGTTTGTGATGCATATAATGAGATTTCCCCTCAAAAAGCTAATGAGAAAAGATTCATCTTATGCAATTAGCAGGAACCTATTTATTCTTCTCATGTAATGCATTAATTTTATATCATATAATGCAGCCTATTATTTGTTTATTTAATTTCACACATGGGTGTATGTGCCAAAGCCTTAATTACAATTGAAGCTAGGAAGGTGGAGGAAGAAAGACAATGCCTCAGCTATCAGTTGATTTAGTTAACAGTTTAATCTCATAAGTATATCCATCAAAATATGTTATCAATAGCCTTTAATTTAAGTGTAATCAGTTTGTCGATTTGCTATAGTGGCTCACTTGAATAAACATTTAACATTCCTAATTCTTCACAGCCTTCAAAAAACAAACTAACATAAACAGCAAAGCAGTTTGGTCTTTGGATTCTGCTTTTTCTGCATATTTTTCCCTTGATTTCTAACATCAGGTCCCAGCTACAGTTCCACAATCAGTTTGATTGTATTCAGTTACACCCGTCTGGCTCACCTGTGTCACTTATTTTTTTTTAAGTGACTCCTGCACACAGTTTATGCTATTAAGTACATGTGTACAATGCCTGGGATGCTAAGGCTGTTACTGACATGAACAGCTGTAATTTGCCCCTGCAGATCTCTGTTTTGTCTTTAATCACCAAGGCCAAAGCAGACAGCTTTCAGAGGGAGAGCTGAGAAAACTGTGTTGTACATACAAAGTCACCATAACCAAGTGCTTGTATATAAATGTTTGTTTGTTTATTTATGTTCACTTATATGTATGTATGCATATGTATTTCTTACTTTTTTGTAATTTTCATTTTTTGTTTTTAAAATATAGCTCAATGATTTCTGTAAAGAGAAAGTGACATACCACCCATAACTGAAATGTGACCTCTGCATTTAACCCACACAGAGCAGTGGGCAATTGGGGTTTAGGTGCCTTGTGCAAGGACACTGCAGTTGCTACCTGCCAGTGATGGAATTGAACCAGTGACCTACTGATTACAAGCCTGACTCCTTAATCAGTAGACACCAACTGTAAAGCTGCTTTAAAGCAACGCAACCTTGTAAAAAGAATTAAATGTACACACCTACATTCAAGCAAAATAAGTAAAACTGTAACTATGGGTGGTTAACCAGCTGAGCTTCATATTCTTATTAGTTTACAAGGTGTGAAAGGAATGCAAGATCATGCAATTTGAATTGCTTTCCAACTTTCCAACAGAAAATGTAAGACAAATAGTCTTCAGATCAGCAGCATTTTGTGAAACAAAAGGTTAACCTTTTTATGTGTTTTCTCTGCTAAATATGCAAAGCAGTTGAATGAAAGACATTGTAAAAGGAAGAAAAAGGTTATTTGTCATTGGTCTGTCTTGTGCAACAAGGTAGTAAATCACTTTCTAAGACATCCACCTATTATGTTCTTTGTTGGTCGAACGAGGTCCCAGTTTCCACCTAACATGCTGAGACTATTACAACCAAAAACCAATTCAAGAAACAAATGAGAAAAAACCTGTTTCACAAACTACTCCCTAATGCTATGATGTTTAACTAAAAAAACTAAGAAGCAAAACCTGCTGGGAGAAAATTAACAGGGAGCATTACAGGCTGAGGAATCCTTTGCAATATTTGGGTTGAAAAAAAAMCMATGGTGGTGTWAAYCAMTAAGTTRTCAATAAGTTATTAGTGCCTAGCCAACTTTCTCAATCTAAGTTTTGCAATGAGTTTTACTGGTATTGTATTCAAATAAAAACATTCACACATACAATTGCACATTCGTTCTGGGGATATAGGCAGAAGCCTACCCAGATAAAAAGACCATGAAAACATTGTTTTTTAGGACTGGTGTATCACGCTTCTTATTAATCAGCTTTACTAGCAAAATTGTTTTGGCAAATAGTATTACCAGAAAGACCATTTTTGTGTATCAGCTTGGCTAGCTAGGTTTTACTAGTGGAACCCAGTAAACTATTGATAACTATTGATAAGTAAAGGTAAGAAACTTTGTGTTGACACTATCTTGAACACTATCATTCTGGTTAAAAACCACCTTGGACCAACATGGAAACTCATGCTGGTCTTCTATCCAGAGACTAATTGTTTCTATTATGTCTGAGCTCCAGTCAAAACAGCATTGCATGGCTCTAGCCAGCACAGGTGGCCTTATGAGAAGGCTGTAATAAGAATTTATTTCTCCCAATTATATCTTTTTGTCCACTAGTTTTGTAATAAATCAATCAGATGCAACCTGGCTCTCAGGGCCCTAGTCACAGCTCCTGGCTTCCCAAGCAGGTCAGACAAGCCTGAGAGGAAAAGTCGATATTGAGGAGACAGCTTTATAACAGCAGTTATTCAAAATACTGATTTTAGAGATGGGAGACAAAGTTTAATACCAACTTGAATATCAGTGTCTTTGGTAAGGTGTGAAAGGTTGGGAGTGTCCTCTATTTACCAGAAAATATAAAAAAAAGTAATTAGCAAAGTATTAGCATGGCTTTATAGGAAGTTTTGAGGTATTGTTCACACCTGTAAAACAAACAGTTGAGGATGAGCTGGACCTCAAAGTATAATACTTATGGTTACATGGTTTTTTAAAGCTACCGTAAGTATGTGTCTTAACAAGCAGCACTAAATACACTTAAACTGCAGAATTTTTTCACCAGGGCTGTAGTAATCTGTGGCGGGTGTTATATTGTAGGTTTAAAAAAAATCTTATCCTCTCCTCCATTAAGCCCTTTTGGTTGTTTCCCATCCAATACTTGAAAAACATTACTAAGGGTTGGAGTACATGGTAATGGGGCAAATGTTCTATCAAAATAAAAAAGCCTTCTTGATCTTTTATTATACTCTTTTTAATCTCAATGTTGCACATGTATGCTCAGAAACAATTTGTTTAGACTGTAATATTGCCTTGCTTGCCTACAAAAACATCAAAAGCATTTACAACTCAACACTGTCCTTTCTAAAAAACTTAAACTGACCTTTGACAGCAGAATTATGTCTCTGTATTTTGTCTTTTTCCAACAATCAGTAGATATTGGTAAGCTCCAGCCCCCATGGTTGGATTCTGCCTGGCAAGGACATCTCTACAAGCTTCAGTAATTAACCTCCTGATGTAGTGTGCTTACCCAGCTGCAGAAAGACCCTATCGAGCCAGTGCGTACTTGGTGCCTTCCTTGATGTTTCTAATCAATATGCAAATGGCCAGCAGCATTGATTCAATATAAATTTTCAATTAGTGTAGCCTCTGGGGGTCTGTTGGGTTCAATACACAACTATTCAGTGCAGGATTGAGCAAGTTGCAAGAATTGACATTCCAGCACCACCAAGACACCTTACTTACTGTTTATTTGGTCTGCCCTGTTGTAAGCACCAATTAGGAGTATAGATTTAAGTCTAAGAGAAGGATGGAGCGCCCAGCTTTTCTCTAATCTTACAATGCTAATTTTTACAATGGTATCTTCTTCTTTTAGCCCATCTAACAGAAAAAAAACCAAAAAACATATATCTAATATATTAATTGTTTTTCTTAGGCACAAAAAACTGCAGCTTTTTCCTATTGTTTTTGGTGAAAGTCTCCTGCTTCTAAGATTTTACTTGTAGAAAATATACCAGTGATCTGACACATCTGCTCCAGAGTTTCAAAAGAGATCTTAACAAACATGCTTACATTAGCACATCATCTCTAAGTAAAAAACTTTAATATACATTCAAATCTGAGCTATGATATCCACATTTCCATTGCACTTTAATCCTACCGTATTGTCCCATTTGTCTCAATAGTCTCATGTCAGTCAACAATTGTCTTATTTATTTTATTTCACCCAAGAAATATTAGAAGCCGTAACATTAAAGAACCCTAACTAATCACTCTGTTTAGGTCTCCTTAAATATAAAAGTTATATAGCAAGTTCTAAGGAATAAAATGTCCCTTGGGGTGTTAATATGCCCTAATTTCATGCCTTACCTGTGCTATCAGATATATTTGAGAGCTGAATGTACCATTTCATATTGTATCTTTGTGATTGCTCTAGCTGGTACCAAATGTGAAATCAGGTCCCTGATTGCTCCCCCCTGCCATAAAAGACATAACACCTGTTAAAACCTCACATAATCTCTCAGACAAATACAAATACATAATTAAGCATGACCCCCATAATGCATGAAACACAAAGTGGCACTATGAATGTACACACAATAGCCACATCTATGTGGTCCCACATGCCACATCTAGCAGGGTCCCATGATCTCACACACACAGCTCAAGTTTGAGTCAAAGCATGCATAACATATGGACTCTCTCTAGATGCCATACCTTTATTGCCACACCAGTCAAGATATCATTCCATGTATAATTTAACATCTTCAATGTCTCTCCATTGTTCTGAAGTTGGAAATGACTTGTCAGAGAAGGAAATAACAAAAGAGCCTCATACCAGCAGATGCAGAAGACATTCAAGTTGGTTTAGGGCTAACATTAATTCCCACATTGCTTATTAATGGATGAACCTTTTATTGGTTCCATAGATCAGCAGGGCTTCGTAGCCATCATGCTAAGCAATGTTCGATGTAACAGGCGTACATATTGGCATATAAATTAATGTAATCAATTCTTGCTGAGCAGCTGCTATTCCTCCACCATGCCCCCCGCACTATTATTCCTTTCAACAAACCAGAGAACAGTCTGATGGCATAAGCAGGTGGCGATTTGGAAAGAAAGCACTGATAAAGGTAAGGCAGAAAAGCCATGTAACACCTTAGTGTTACAGCACAAGTGTGGTTTAGTTTAAATGTTTTAAATATTTCCAACTTCTTTTTGCACATTACTTGCACCAACTTTTTGGCTCCCTAAACGGTCTTTTTTGCTTATTTGGTTTGCTGCATTCTTGCTGGATTAGTCTCATAATTTCTGCTGTGCTTTATTGTAAATTAAGGCAATTATGAATAAAAAATAATGAAGATAATAGGTTCAGTATCATAACATTATTTAAAATATCTACTGCCCAGTGACCCAGCAGATTCAACCCAACAAGCGGGTTGACAAATTAAACATGTTTAAAACTAAAATGTTTAAAATATGATAAAATCTCAATGGCTAGTGAAATTAAAAACTAACAACAAATTTTAAAGTGCTTAAATATTTTTTAAAAACTTTATTAATTGAAGTGGTTATTAATTGAAAATGAAACACCAAAAGAAATGGACCCTAAATCTTATTCCTTGTCACAATTTCTATGCTGTTGCAATCAGACACGCTGTTAAAGCATTGCAAAATAACTGTTGCATTACAGCTACACTCATTCCCATTTAACATCATTGGAAAAAAGTGAAGTGAAAGTAAAGTGAAGTGAAGTGAAAGTGACGTTAGGTGCCTTGGTCAAGGGCACTTCAGTTGCTACCTGCCGGCGCTGGAATCGAACCAGCAACCTACTGATTACAAGCCCGACTCCTTAACCAGTAGACCACAAAACCTTTATGTAAAACCTGGGGTTATGACTAGAGTATTAAACACAATAATCATTCAGAGTGTACACTTTCCCCAAAGTGAGATTTTGTTCTCTATGCCTTCACAAAGAGATTAGAGTATTACATTAGAGTATTTCTGGTTAAAATAAGCACAATACTTGTCGAGACTTTAAGAGAAATCTAGCTGACACTGATCAGAATCAATGGTCAAATGGACAAATAATAATGGCCTTCTAAAAACAAGTAAACCAAAAATATAAAGAATGAGTGACAGAGAAACAGATATTGATAAGAGGGAGAGGGAAACAGAGCAAGAGAGAGAGAGAGAGAGAGAGAGAGCGCGAGATACAGAAATAGAGAGGGGGAGCAAGAAAGAGAGAGAGAGAGAGGCCCTTTCTTCACTGAGCCAAATGGATTCCAGGCACTTAAGAATTAATTAACCAACATCTCTCACTGTATTTCAACAGCGCAACTAAGTTATAAATGACCTTTCCAACAAAAAAGGACACTCTTGCACAAGACTATACAGTATGTACCTGAGAAATTGTGGCCCATTTTCATGTGATTACACCTGCACACAGCATAGGACAATAATAGTGCATTACACATGTCAAGGTAAGTATCAACAACAACAACAAAAAAAGAAGGCACAGGCAAATAATAAGGCAAATACCGTGGAGAGATTGGGGTTTGTCATGTCTGTTATTCTGATATGTTATTTCCAAAAATATAAAATAACAGGCAAGTATAAACATTAACCCAGAAAATGAATATAGAGATCTGAGTACTTTACTCCACTCAAGGGTACAATAATATTATAAAATTCTAAGTATATAAGTAGCTTCATATATATTTCATATATATTTCATATATATATATATATATATATATATGAATATATATACATATATATATTTCAGTTCCATCTTACTGTGAATAAAAAGCATAAAATAAAATTATTTTACATGTAGCATCTATGAGAGGATCTCATATGGTTTAAGAACACTTCTTTTGTAAGGATGTTCAAGAGCTAATTTAAAGATTTTCCTATCTTAAGATAAAAAAAGACTGGAGTGGGTGTCACGCTTAATGGTCGATGAAAAAAATGTGCACAGCTGAGTCTGTTTATGATCAGGCACAATGTGACATTATTGTTGGGCTGATCACATACAATTAGGAGTCAACATGAAGCTGAGCCATGAGGACAAACAGGATGCCTCTCAAAAGTGTGTGGATTTTTCTTTTTTATAATAGAAGCTAATGAAATAAACAGTGATGTGCTGTTAATTATCTGCTCATTAGCTATTACTATTTCAAGTCCCTCTGGTTCTCTGGATGTGAAGAGTTTTAGATTTAAATCTCTCATGGCTGAGAACTTGCTCGGTATTGATGGCAAAAACAGCACTTAACTTTTTCTATTAAAATCCTTAATGCCTCAAATCATATAACGTTTGTTGAGGATGACGCATGTTTAGTCAGAAAAAAAATGGATTGCTCTGGGGAGAAAGAAATGCTAACGAAGGTGGAAATCTGTGCCCAGATAAAAGCACAAATATATCTGACTTTTAATTCCTTTTTTAATAGGGGTGGACATGAAAAAAAACTTTGTCCATATAGAATTTTGACACAAGGACCAGAGGTGAAATGTGAAGACAGTGACAGACAGAAGCTGACTGCACTGTGAGGTTAAGAAAGAACGTGAGCCTGGAGCCCATATTAACGCTATTGTGAGTTCTCTTATGACCTTTTCACCCCGATTTTCAAGGGTCTATTTTGGGATAATTCCATCCTGCTATATTATATGCCGCAGATGAAAGCACCTCAGAATCCTAATAGGCAGCAGCGTAGGGTGCTCATTTTGGACACCTATGCTGCAGGTCTATTTCAGACCCCAACCCTCTTCCTCCCTATCAGGGTTTCTACCTCCTTGGCAGTTGCATGAGATATTTAGCAAGTAGGTGTAAAAGTCTTCTGGCTTTTACGGCAGTGCCCAGGAAAATGTATAAACAACACTCCACACAATGGTAATCATTTTACTCTCTAGGCTTTGCTCAGAGATAAACAAAAGTTGGCTGTATCATTTATCATTTCTGGATGTGTCTGCTTTCTGCTAGTTTAAATGACTATAAATACCATAGGACTGGATGTAAAACTGAGGAATGGCACCAAGTATGTGCGTACAGTACGTTTTCTTTAATAAGCATGGGCTGGCTTGTCATATCAGTGCCTGATCCACAGAATTGGTTCATTAAGAACACAGAGTGGAGTAATTCTAGAAAGTTCATGCTAATTTCTGCCCCTCCTGCTCAACCACCCCTCTGAGACACTATTAGCGCCTGTTTGAATATTCAGATAAGGAAAACCAGAGGCGTAAGAAATAAATCCTTTTATTCTAATTTAAGTTTCACACTGAGCCTCACACCTACAGTAGAGACACCTGTAAAAATGGTGAACAAACATGTTCCTACAACTTAACCAATATAGCATAGTGCAATGAATGTAAGAGTCATAATACAATGATGAAATGTATACACTGAAAATCAAAGCAAGTTGCTTTAAAAAAATAATACATCATTTGAAAAACATGTTATGAAAACATAGCAGTATATCTGAAGAATGGGAAAGTAAAAGAGACAGAGAGAAATAAACAGTGCAATATAATGGGGAAAGACCTTCCCCATAAACTGTTTCTCAGTAGCTGAAGCTGGAACTGGAAATCAACAGGCTATTATTGCATATGCAATAAACTTAAAAGTGCTGTCTAAAAGAAAGAAATATTGATTATAGTTTTACTGTATTTACTCAGTTCTGGATAAGAATGATAGAAATGAAAGGCACGATCGCTTCCAAGCAAACACTATGCACAGTGCTAGAATAAATACACAACATTCTTTTTTCACTGAATGGTTTTATCTAAAGATGACCAAGGATTGAAGTGAAAATGTATCTGCTAGCAGCTAACACATGAGAAATGACAGACGCCAAGACAGACTCCAAGACAAAAAGAAATTGTGAGGGCCATAAATGTGTCCAACTCAAACTCCAGATATATCCCATTCTGGACAAACAAAGACTTTATGGGACTTGGTATTGCAGAGGGAGGTCTGTGAAGCAAAGAGATCTGCATGCTATGCTGAAAAATCCACCATAAGCTGCTAGCTGGTGAATGACTTGTCAACTAGCCAGAATGTACCACAACTACATCTTAAACTGGACTTTCCAGCAGGAATAATCAATGGTCTGTATGAATGATGAAACAATGCTGACCACACATAACAGTACAGCTTCTCTTTCAGCATGGTGGCTGCAAGGACTTGTGTGATAATTAATGCAAGATAAAATATGATGGCATCATTTAGTGAAGAAAGGCTGGGTTCACTCCCCTCAAAGACCCCAATCAAAATACATTCATGTAACAATGATCAATCATCCACCTCCCCAGATATCTCTACCTCCTCACTTCCTCTGACTGTGCGTGAATAAACATGCATATAACGAATCAATGGCTGCTGTGAAGTTAGCAGGATAAAATACTGAATTATTCCTGTTTATCTCATCACTGACATCTGATTGGCTGCCTGTAATTGAGGGCAGAGGGACACAATGGCTCTCTTCAGCATTTCTCCATATGTATGTACAAGCCTGGTCTTGTTGCATTATTTTGGACTGTAGTGGTAAATATCTCTCAATCTCAGTGGCAATATCTCTCAATACCGCAAGTTATGACACATTTTCCCATGCAGTGCAGATGTTGAATGTGACAGTCACTCTCTTTTCAGTAAATAATAATAAAATAATAATAAACCAGCCCTGTACCTGCTTAACAGAGGGGAGACTTTTTTGACTGTAGATAAGCAGGTCATTTACAGCCAAAGATATAGCCTTTGATCTCATACTTTCTCTCTAGAGTGGATAAACCAGCTTATTAAGAAAGACAAAAATCCAAAATGTTTGTTTCTGACAATGGAAAAACAAATTTCTAATTTGCTCTGTGTGTCTTTGTCTGTCTGTGGTCATAGTCAAACTTATATAACTAACAGTGCAATAGAAAAACTTTAACTTAAGTTAATGAAACTTAACCCACCTTACTAATGTACTAAACCACCTTACTTGGGTGGTTTACTATTTACCACCTTCACTCTAGTGTGTGACACCGAGAAACTACATAATCAATAGGAAATCTATGCAAACATACAGCTTTGCTATTCATACAAAAGACAAGGAATAATTTCCCTTTTAAAAGGTTTTAAATAATTACTTAAAGCTAACACTAAGTTAACACTAATTATAATATGTGTGCTCACAGACTGTGAACATATATGCGTATTAAATGAATTAAAATGTTTGTGTTAACAACAGTCCTATAAGGGTCACAGAGATATGATCTCAGTCTGAGATTACATGAAGAGGTAGAAAATATATAACCGTATATTAAAATGTATATTTTAACTTGTTTTTTTGTTACGTGTCTAATAAAGGGATTGTTTAGAGCTGTATGTTTGCTTGTATACACACACAGCCATTATATACAGCAGATATGTTTTTCCTTAAGCCACAACATTTCTGTTAATCTGCAGTCAGGACAGGACATGTGAATGACAGATCCTTTCCTCTGCGGTCTCAGTGTCCTAACTGATGTAGGAACAATACGAGGCTTCAGCCTTCAGCCTGCCACCCAAAACCCTCACACTCCCCACCGCAGCCTGCAGACCCCCAGAATAGAACTCATTAGCACATCTGATAAGTACAAATGAGATGATGGCCTTCTGATGGACTGTCTACCTCCTGGATCAGGTTTCAGAGTGTCTCATAATTATATGTAGAGGGAATGGAAGAGGGAGAGAGAAACTAATATTTTAATGCTCTCTCCTCTCACAGCAGTCACTGCACCTTGCAACTGCCTGAAATGGAGCCCTGGGTGGGCTTGACAAAAGACATGGCCTCTCTCACCTATATGAGCCAACTGTAGGTATCCGAACACCCATGTGTTATTAGGTGTCTGTGAGAATGTGTGCATGTAGACAAAAACATACTATATCAATTTGCATTTATTATCTCAAAAGCAAAACGGAGGAAAGAAATATCATTTTAAAGAGTCATTTTACAGTAGCAGTTTGAGCCAGAAAAGGGAATTTATATATTTAAGACTTTATTTAAATATATATAGAATTTAAAACTTCCTTGTACAAGTTTGTCTTAGACATTGTACGTAAAGCTGCTTTGCAACAAGTGAATTGTGAAAAGCGCTACATAAATAAAAATGAATTGAATTGAATATAAACCCTGACCAACATGTGTTGAGTGGAAAGTCCATAAAGCCATCAGTTAAGCTCTTTAATAAAAGAGCTAGTTGAGTTTTAATATTTTTAAAACAAAATAACATATTTATGAAATCACATTTAGCAGAAAGTTTACTATGCTGCATCTTATGTAACTGATATATCTGAAGGAGCCATCCAACGCCTCCTAGGGCCTTCGAAGAGTCCTTGCTAATTGACTTGCTTCCTCTTATCTTTAGAAGCATCCCAACAATATCACATTTTATTAAAACAAACCTCATTGATGTTTGTTGAATATATGGCCTTGTCTTTACCCATATGTTCCATGACAGGGGCTGGAGCAGAGAAGCATGGGGGCTTTGGTTAGCGGCAATAATATCCTGTTTCTGGGAAGGTTTACTTTGCATTTTAACAAGCATGGAGAGGACATTCCAGGCATGGCTGCTGTCTGCAGGTCTGCATGAGGCCCCGGGTTCAGACACAAGCCCTGCTCTGGATAGCCTTTACAGTGCCACTTCCACTGCGGAATGCATGTGTTTTTTTATGCTTTACACAGACATGTGGCCACAGTCAATAAGAAACAGACAGCTACAAATGTGCACACACACGTCCACATCCCTCTTAGCACAGGCTGACCCAGTCAAAATAAAGGCAAGGTGTAAAAACATTTTTACACCGCTCCACTATTCCCTCAGCTAACTGTAGTTAATCACTATTCCCTCACAATACAGTTAATCAATGCTGCATAAGTACTACAGGTCTGTCAACACATCTTCTTCATGAGACAATAAGCAAATTTCTTCAAACACATACTGCATTTGGTAAACTCTGTTTTATTTACTTGGAATGATTATCCTTACCTTATAAAAATGTAAATCTTGTGGGTTAAAAAAACACACCCGTTGCATGTACTAAGGTGTCACATATTACACAGATGGTGCAACTGTTTTGTGCATTATATTGTTCAGTGCTCCATTACTTGACTAAAAATGTTATTCCGTAATCTTGTGAATTAAGCAATAAAACATCAAAAACAAAATATGAAAATGATTCCTAGTAAACTCCCCAAAGGTTTTAACCTGTGTGGTTGAAAGAGGAGTATCTGACTACAGAAGAAGTTTAAAAGAGGAGTCTTAAAAAGGAGCTTCTGACTACAGCTTTTCTTTGCTGTCAGGGATTTGAAAGAATGGCATGAGGAGCCAAGCAGCCGGCATTTCCGGTTACACATTATAGCTCCATGATCACAGCACTGCCATCTGTGACTAAAAAAAGATTTACAGCAGGAGCTGACCCACCATGCCAGTGTAATGTGTGTCCAAAACAGCTATTCCTTCACTCTCCTGCACAGACACAAGCACTGATCTTCCTGTATGCTGAGAGCAGTTTCACCCACAGGCCTTCAGCTTCAAACCATCTTTCAGTCCCTCTTACCTTATATGTCTGTTTGTGTTGTCTTGAGTATCTTTGCTTTGTAATTTCTGGAACCCTTCTTCACAGCTCCTTTCTTAAAAAAGAAATTAGCCCAGTGAGAGAGTGGCATGCATAGTATATGCCTTCTAGAACCTAGAGACCACTGAGAGTGGGGAAAGCCCAGCTCTGGTTAAGCAAGTATTCAGAAGCATTCTGTCCCTCACTACCAGACTTTGCAATAGCTTTTTCCCACAAGCCATAAGACTCTTAAACACATAATAACGGACTACAAACTGCACTACTGCCACTGGGCTGTTTTTTTTTATTATTTATAAGCATTGCACATGTCACTTTACACAACTCACTGCATCTCTTTTTTGGTCTGCGTTATTGTTTTGTTTAAAAAAAAGTTTTTTTTATATTGATTTTTTTATATTGCTGATCGTTTGCACTCCGTGCACTTTATGTATATATTGTGTTTTTGTCCTGTGCTGCCTGTTTGCACTCTGTGCACTTTATGTATAGATTGTGTTTTTGTATATACAGTACATTGTAGTTTTGTTTAGCTTAGTCTCTGTTGTTACTTGCATTGTATGGTTTACTTTCTTGTTTTTTGTACTGTGTTGTATGTTAGTACCTTGTTCCTGGGGACACTATGTTTTTTGTTTCACAATTAACTTTTATATATAGCTGAAATGACAATAAACTCCACTTTGACTTTGAAGTAGCCCATCATCTACACTAATATAGCTATATATTCTACAGCAGCAGCCAGGGGAATTACTTAGCTGACACAGAAATCCAGAGCCAGCTTTGTTTTAACAGGCAGGGGAGCTATCTACTACTAGCAACTGTGACTCGACCACAAAAAATGCTGACATTCTTTATTACAAAATTTATTTGTATAATTTGTGTCAATAATTTAATTTGTGTCAACCTCATGTTTTTCCAGTCCTGCATGACTTCCACATAACATTTCATCCTTTTTTCCCTTTACAAAGCTTTTGTAAGGTTTAAAAATACTTGGAATGAAGAACATAAGATAAACAACTGTTTTAATTATGTCTTTTAAAAATCTGTTTTAATTCATTTACAGCCACCCATCTGGCCTCTCGCTGGAGGGTCCCTCTCTCCAGGTCCTGAGCGATCTATCTCCAACGGAAAGACGGGAACTGCTGGCACTCACCACAGCCCTGAGCCACCACTTTGGGTGTTGTTCTTTCCAAGAACAGGGTCGAGAGGAATTGGCTGGTCGGCAGCGGAAGGAGGGAGAGAGCCTGGGCACCTTTGTGGTGGATATCCAGTGGTACACCCGGCAGGGCTACCCGACATTCCCAGTTTCTCCAGGGTCTCACACCAGAGCGACTGTGGCAGCACTTCCATCTGGCAGCCCCAAGGGACCTGATGGCAGCTCTGAGTGAGGCGGAGCTGGCGGAGGATGTTCTTCTGGTGGTTCCGGTCTCTGGGCGATGTGGAGGGGGAGCCACAGCTAGAGGAGGGCCGGGCTCGAACTGCAGTGACCAATGATGGAGGCCGAGGCTGGACCGGTGTTTCCGCTGTGGGGAACTGGGCCACCGTGCGAGAGACTGTCCTGCTCCAAGTCCCCGGGCCTGGGACGATGGCACTCCCAAGGCAACAACATGGGAGTGAGGCAGTGAGGGCACCCTCCCCCCGTTTTCTGGCACCCCCCAAACAGGACTGTCAACTGGTGGGGCGTTGCAGGCCTGAGAATGGATTATACGTGGACTGTGTTATTGATGGACAGTGATGCAGTGTGCTTGTGGACACGGGGTCCACCATCTGCGGGGAGATGCCCTCTGTCTGGGCAAAGAGGCCGTGCCGTGCCGCTCCGAACGGGACGGGATTGCAGAGGGGAAACTGCCACCCCTCAGCTGTTGCCCAAACATCAGTGCTGTCAGGCTCTAGCTCCCAGTGGGCACAACAGAGCTGCACAGGAGAAGAAGCAGAGGGGTTCCTGCAGGCTGGGCGGCAGTCAGCAGAAAGAACAAGGTCTGGGGCTGGTCAACGGTGGCATGGTCAGCAGCGGTGGCGAAGGAGGGCCATTTTCCAGGTAGCAGCTGAGGCAGCAGCGACCCAATGCTGGTGGAGGTGAGGAGCATGGGAATGTCCGGACTGGCCGGCAATGTCTTCCCAGGGATTTGAAGTCCAGTCTCTCTACTCGCAGTGGGGCAGTCTGGAGCTCCATGATGGGGTGATCTACTGACGGTGGCAGGTGCTTGGAGGGGGGCTCAATTGCATGCAACTGCTGGTTCCTCGGGTGCTACGGCCGGAGGTCCTTTGCTGGGTCCATGGAGCAGCTGGGTCTGGGCACTTTGGCAGCTTCAAGACTGTGCGGCGGCTTTGTCAGAGTTTCTACTGGCTGAGGTGTCAACAGGATGCTGAACTCTTGGTCCACTGCTGCAGAGTCTGCACGGTGCAGAGAAGGGGTTGCTCGACGAGTATGTGATGGGCCTACCTCTGGGTATGTGAGAAAAAGTCGAGCCTGGATACCGGACAGTGACTCGGTAATGAGCCTGATGCTGGGAGTAGAACTCTGCGGCGACCACATTGGCTGCATCGCTGACCTAGGCTTCTGTCGGCCATTCCGGGACTCCGTGACACTCAAGGCCGCACGGTGTGAAGGGCACGAGTGTTCACGTTGGTGACATACTCATGACTACCGTAGCCGCTCATCAGTACGTTGCGTCCATCTAAATAACCCACACGTATCACCACCGGGTTGTTACAGTATGTATAAAATACACTGTATTAAAATACACTGTATTAAAATACATGGTGGACTTTACTTTCAACCCCTGGACTTCACTTTCATTTCATTTTTTAAATAATTTTTATGTGACGTAAGTGGAAAAAATATTAAAATTGGGTCAGCATCTGAAAGTGATAAAATCAGGGTGATTAAATGATGGCAAAATTTTGACTGAACTGCTACTAAAGGAACACGGGTGATTTTATAATGTAGATGTGCAAAGGGGGGCCCTTTGGTTTGACCAACAGGAGCCCATGTTTCCTCCTGCATCCATAGGACAATCAATCAGCTGTCCAGCACTTTGACTGCAACCCTGTTTGACAAACAGAGTGTCAAAGGCTATTAGGACAGTGGTTTCTCTCTGAAGCCCCAGCCTCCCCCAACAGAGTCCTCACAGGTCTGATCCTGGTGTCAGCTTGCAGGTATCAGATATCAACGCAGCAACACAGAGACATTTCTTTCTAGCTTTATCTGTCTCTGTAGGAAACAATAGCTGATAGAAAAGGAAGCAAAGAAGCTGTAGCAAAGAAGCTCATGTTTCCCTTCAAACTGCTGGCGAATTGACAAATGCCTTGTCCAGTCAGCACTGGGCAAGAAAACTCTTTTGTCAGAGTGCAGAAAACCAAATTCATACTGAAACAGTGTTAATTAACTACACAAATGAACTAATCAACCACTATCAACTCCGCCCACAAACTGTTCTCTCCCCTGCCTTCTGACAGGCGCTTCAGGAGCCTGCGGACCAGAACCAGCAGACTGAGGCACAGTTTTTTTCCAGGAGCCTCCTTGCTGAACTCTGCAACTCAGTGACAGAACCAGTCCGAAGACCATCATTGCACAACTGAACTGTCCACTCGTTCATTTGCACTCTGGATTATTGTTATATAATTCTCTGTCTATATGTTTACTGCACATTTTGCACACCAGTACTATGTACTGTACAACACATTTTACTACATTGTTTGCACTTTGTTACACCACATTTTTCTGTAAAAATTTGTTTATATCATATCTGTAAATAATCTGTAAATATCATAATCTATATCCTGCACTTTACTGCTGATTGCACTTCTGGTTAAATGTAAACTGCATTTCATTGCACTGTATCTAAATCTAATCTATTTTTTTTTTTACAAAAGTGGCCTACAAAACAGGGCATTCTGAAGAAGCATTATGAAGGCATTTATTAACTCTGTAAAGATTTTAAACCAGATTATATTCTTAGTCAGAATGGGTTGTGATGTAACCCAGACCTTTTGTCTTAAGTTCATTTGACTGAGTGTCAGAAACCAGGTAAAAATGCTGATATGGCCTGAATGTCTTTTTAAAAACTTAATCTGTCACCAATATAACAATCAGCATACGTTGCCTATCTATTATGAAGTCTGAATTATAAATGCAGTGGGAATTGTTTTCCCTTTGTTTGAAAAGAGAGAAAATCATCACACTGCTTAAAATCCAGCTTGATGTGCTAGCTGTAAAACACGGCAGTTGATGTGCATAGATGAGAAATTATATTAGTTCAGTGTTTACCTGTGTTGCCACTCGGACATTTGCGGATGGTAAAGATGGCACTCAGTTCCACCTCTTCCTCAGGTAGTCCTTTCTGCAAGTGTTGCAGCTTTCGCAGGCTCTCACCGGACTGGTGCTTCATAGAACGGACGTGTTGGATAAGGTTCAGCTTGGCCTTGGTGGAGTAGTTGCACAGAACACAATGGTAAAAATATGACTCATTCTCCACTGCATTTTCGTGCTGCTGCAGATGCTGTTGTGAGAGAGGGAATAAGAAAGCATTAGTATTGTTTTTTTTATAAAATGGGCACTCTTTACAAGTCAATTATCAATCAGGACTGTTCTTTGGAATATAGTCAACACTTTTCATCAATGTCACACCAGTCTCTGGACCTTATATGTGCTAACAAGGCAGAGGAGGAACTTACTGTTTTTGAGGCATGTGAGGAACAGGAATAGCTCGAGCAGGGACACAAGGAGGAAGGCATATTGATTTCCTTCACTCAGGGAAAGTCTTTTGTTTCTGAAATGCCTGTTTCACGCAAGGGATGCTAAATATTGATCACTGAGTCAAACTTTTTTGAGTAAGGCAAAGATAGAAAGAAAGAAACAGTTATGATTCAGGGATGGGGCTCTAAATATATCCAGAAGTGGTCATATGGAGCCTTTGGGGGGACTACACAACCATCTAAATACACTGCAAACCTAACAGTAACAAGAATCCCAGGCCAAATCGCTGGTCATTAAGAAAATCACATGCAATCAATATTACAAGACCAACACAATTACAGTCCTCTAGAGCCAACCATTACTCTCCTGAACCTGAACATGTTTGCTGAAAGAACTTCACCAATACATTCTGCCTGAACTTTGCTTCTTCTAGTCTTCTTGTTTTATTGGCTACACATTGCATTTGTAGTACTGTAAATGTCAATAGCAAATTTACTCTTAATTTTTAGGGCCATTATCTTTTTGTTTGTGTATGCAGAGCGAATTAGATTTAAATCAAATTACAATAGTGTAGCTTAGCAGTAGATCTTAAGAGCAAGATAAAATCCAGCTTACAACGTTTACCTATCTCACCTGCTATTATTTCTTGTTCTCCCTCTCTTCTATTATACTTTAAACTTAAAACTATACACTTAAGTGCTTTATACACTATACATTAAAATTTTAAATAAGTAAAATAAGTTTGCTAGAAAGAAAGAGTGAAGTAATAGTTTTTCTTTGAAAACACCATTACTACCACTACTTTTCTGTTTTATGTTTATGTCTGTTTATGTCACGGAAAATAAACAGATTCATTAAAAGGTGCAGTGCGGAGATGAGCCCATTTCCATTGGAATCAAATGCACAAAGCCAGAAAAACATTCATTTCTAAATGAATTAAAGCCTTATCAGGTGTTAACAACAGTGACGGAAAAAAATGCTCCCCAAAATGCTCTCCTCCTTTGGTAATATTCAATTGTCGGGTAATAGCCCAACATTGCTGTAAGTTTTTTTGTAAAGCAATTGTGGTGTTGGTATCGCATGTCACTCTGGTATACTGAAGATGTGCATTAGGGCCTCTAACTTCCAGGAATGCACATTTGCTTTTTGTGTGCCCCTCAGCTTTGTATAATGAAGCTATAAGATGATCATAAAATGCTCTGCTTTTCTCCTCATGCATCCTCTTATTTTCATTCTTTCTTTTTTCTGTTTAAAGTGGGGGTATGATGTCATTGAGAAGGTGGATGCTGCTGGATGTTTTGGGCTTGAGATTAAGGCCAAGGTTCTCCACCTCATTCTCACATATGCAGCCTATCAGAACTTAGGATCACTGATCTGCCACAGATTTACATGTGTAAAACACCAAATAGTTCTATTTGGTGCTACAAAGTGGTGACATTTCTTCTATCTTTGGGGTGGTAATCACATTCTAACTGAAATGTATGCATTTGGCTGCTTTTCATGGTGAAAGAAAAGCTCAATGGAAACAGGACAATTAAACTAAACTTCAAAGATTCTTACAAAAAGTTAAGAAATGTTAAGAAATACCTATTTAGGTTACCTATTAAACTCCCTTCCTCTACAGCCCGTTGTACAGACATTCTGTCCTCCTTCCTTTAGAGATAAAGACCAGGAAAACCTAAACTGTGTGTGTCCAGTGCTAGCATTGCACACTTATGTCCACAGACCTGCTTTGTGGAGGAAATCTAACCAGTTGTTGGTTTGTTTTGACCCACACAAGAGGGGCCAGCCTGCTTCTAAACAAATGCTTAGTCACTGGATTGTGGATGCGATTCGCATTTCCTATGAGACTTCTGGTCTTCCCCCACCTTTGGGAACCAGAGCTCACTGTACTTTGGGTATGGCGCCCTTAAAGGCCTTTTCTGCAGATGTCCCACGACTGCTGTCGGATGGTCTACTCAATTCAACATAGGGCAGGGGTCCCTTCACTATGGTGGAGTTGGCATCTTGTTCCCATAGTGTTTCAACGCAGCTCGAGTTCCTGAAAGGGAACGTCTCAGGTTATGTATGTAACCTTGGTTCCCTGAAGGGAATGAGAAGCTGTGTTTCTAGGCCTTAGCAGGTACGATATCCTTGTGCTCGCTTCATTTATGATCAAAGCTAAACTGAGTTGCACAAGACACATGCTTTTATAGCATTCCCATAGCGTTTCAACGCAGCGTCTCGGTCCATTCAGGGAACCAGGGTTACATACGTAACCCGAGACATTTTTGAGCCAATGTGAGCACAGGTCAGATCAATTGGCATTGTTAAGATCTTGATAGAGAAAAGAAGAAAGAAATGTAAGTTTTTTTTGTTTTCCAAGGAGAAACCAATTAGGAAACACATTTGATAATTAATTAGATTTGCAATTTAATCTAATTTGCCTTAGATTTAGGTCTCTGTCATAGATCATCACCAATCGGTATATATGGAATAATATAAATGTGCATTAGGACAGAACAAAAGCTAAAACAGGAGAGAGAGGCCTTACAAACAACCTTCCTCAGCAGCTTATAGAAATCCAGGGCTCTTTATCACTAAATAAAGCAATAATTATTGAATTCCTTTGGAATGAATAAGCAGCTAGAAAGTAAACAATAGGGACATAATTGTAGATGGAAGGCAATCAATGCTTGCAGTCATTTGGCTTTATTTGGCTTGATTATGTGTTCACTTCTTTGTGTACATTTCTTTGTTTCTTTGAGTAAAAGGCAATAGTGATTAGAGGGAGGATGTAGTGACAAGCAGTTAAATAATACCCTGATGCATACAGCAGCGCAAAACAAGTGTGAGGTAATCCTTCCTCCGTTAATGTCCCTGTTCTCCCTAACAGTAGTTCTCAATCAGCTGTTCAATATGTCTGCATATTTTACTGAGTCAGAAGGTAGAGAAAAAAAAAGAAAAAATATGCAAATGAGAGTATAAGAACTTAGGGGAAATATGAAACCAGCCATGTAGTGCCAAGAAGCAGCAGCCCCACAGTACAATAACTGACCCTAACCCTAACCCAACAGCTGTGTGGAGCTATGGGGGTATAATAAACAGCTATACCCAGATATCTGTGATAGTTTGCTGCCATCTTTAAATTTAGTCTGTTATTTGTACTGTTCCTCCTTATTCTTGCAACCTCCAACATATTTCCAAAACTACCCATCCATTTCAGTAAAAGATTGTGTTGCTGATTATCAGAATGGTCGAGTGAATGAATGCTATGTATGTCTGAGGGCATGGAGACAGAAAATAGACAAAGTCAACCAAAAGACATTTAAAGATACTTAGTGTTCAGTTTGTCAATCTTACTTGTTATGTTAGCAGAAAAAACTTGTGGTGATCAAGTCGGTTTGTGAGACAAAAGTTTATCTTATGATATCTTTTAGTTCATATTAAAACAGCTGCAAGATGCAAATGAAGGACACACATTGATTAGTTTCAGCTGGAATGCTGAATGGAATGCCATGTATTTACCGGTCTGTACTATTACTTAGTAGCTAGAGTAACAAAAAAATGCACAAAACATATGGTCATCACAATAAGGTTGATTTAAGCAATCTTGTCTGTAAAAGTGGAAAACACAGACTGGAACCGCACTTCTGATAATCTATGCATCAGGGTTGAATAAATCATATTCCACAAACAACAAGCTGTTTCACAAAATACTTCATAGAACTTTGAACATTATGAGACAAATGCCAGAAAACCAAACTGCTGAAGAATTCTTGGTATTCCGAATGATCAAGAACATATGATTCTTAGTATAGGTTAACATAAGTTAATGCTGTGGAAACCCATAGCAATAACCAGCAGGTTAGCAAATATACCAAAAGAACTGTTCATTCTCAAAGACATAAAAAAAACAAAAAAGAAATGTCTGACAGTATTAACTCCTCAGGCTTATATAATGTAGCTTTCACCTCCAGCATCCCTTGTTAGTCTGTGTGAATATTTCATTACCATATAATTGGTTGATGTTCCAGGCTAAGTAATAAAGAAGTAAGAATGCTCCCCTTTTCCTTGTTTTTTTTTTTAAATGCACATAGAGCAGCCTGGAGTTAGCAGCATGGTGCCTTCTGAACTGGTCTCTGATGAGGAAATGGGAAATGTTTGAGTTGCCAGTTTCTGCCCCCTTCTCATCTGTGCACAGAGCTCAGTCGTGGCACTGTTCCAAAGTAAATATTAAAGCTCAGCTTAAAGGGCTTGGTTTTCATTTGATGTGTTGGGCCTACAATGGCTCACCAGACACTAATAAAGCAGGAGTGGGAAGTGGCTGGTGGAGGCAGTTACTTTGGAAAACTTAGTTGAATATAACCATTGTGACAGTCTGAGGGTGATATACTACAAACACAAACTAAAACGTTCTTGCTCTCTTGTTATCTAAAGAATTATTCATACCTAAATTGCTTTGACTTCCAATAACCTTAAGCGTAATATATATAGAGTGCACATTTTTATGGCAGAATGCTATACTGTTGATTTCAATGCAACCTGATGTCAGCAAACCAACTTACGTAGTGTTATTAATGTAAACAAATTATATTGTGTGGCTGCTGTACTGTATTTGCTCTTCACAAAAGCACAATACTAACATTGATTCCAATAAATACCCAGTACATACAGACAGACAAAATGAATGCACTAAAATATAAAAAAATGGCTCTTTGGAAGAGTCTCACCTGTCCATGCCTTATAATCACCCTCTCAGAGTAGAATCCACATGGATGCTGAAAACACAGCACCCCAAATTATGAGATCATCATCACAAAAATCTAAAAGTTGCTAGGCTAATTGAATGCAGGTCCATTGCTTTACTGTTGTTGGGATACAAAACTGCTGCACAGAGCCCTCTGACGCACATGTGCCAGTGACAACCTGCTCACACAATCATCATATCATTGTAAAGTTATAAGCAATGTCTGCCTATTGGAAGGAATATAACTTTGGGCACTGCTACTTTAAAAATTGGCAAATGTTTGCTTCCCTCTTAACATAAACTGTGTGTTAATTATATTATTGCATGAAACCATCAAAGGGATGACTAGAGAATGCCCTGTATATATGCCTTGGCATAAAACATTTTCCACTTACAGTAAGTGGCATACGTTTTTAAGAGTGATGGCAATGTATTAAAAGCTAACAAAGGCAACATATTTTTGGTAACACTCAAAAATAAACATTCTGCCATGATAAACTCATCCAATCTATTTGACTTTCTTCCTGAAACACATTAAAAGTAAACAGTGATTCACACATTTATAGTTGACAATTTTGCAAATGACAGCAAAAATCTATAAATAACAACACCTTCACTTTTGAGTACACTATATCTTTAACTCTTTAACTCTGGCCGTGCAAAATACAGTTGCACTTTTGATAGGTAGACATTGCTAGAAAGTGCACAACTGGGCCTGAAAGTACAGAAGTTTCAATTGTGCTTTGGTTGAATTTCTGTCTTCCGTTTACACTGCATATGCAATGAGCATCTGCAGACACAGTCAGACTTAGCAGTGGTGCTATGAGAGAAATATATACCGTTTCTACTGTGTCTCAGTATCTCTTGCTTTCACCACCCAAAACGCTGGGAGCGGCATGTTTGTAAAAGTAATCACAGCTCTTTAAAAGGCTTATGTATTTACAAACAAAAGCAATCATAAATCAAAGGCATTGCCACATGACAAAACACATCAAGCAGCCAGCGGATAGAGAGTTTACAGGGCGGATTTAAGCTCGGGTGGTGCACCTAGAAACTATGCCATTGTTTGTTCATGCACAGCCACAAGCAATTACAACTCACTCATCTATGACAGGTTTCAAGTTCACTAGTTCACGGCTGCCACCCCTCTAGGTAGACCAGGAAAATACTGCAGTTTTGTACTAATGGAAGGCAGAGAGGTGTTATATTTTTTTCAGGTGTTTCGAGAATCAAGGTTGGGCATAATTGTTTGACAGAAAAAGTAAATGCTTTACCGCTCCTATGCTTCACCCTGTCCTAGTGATGGATTCCCTGTTTATTCAGCTAACAAAGGGGAAATCCGGACCTGGCAGAGCTGTCTGCTGTCTTCTTTCTGGACAGGACATTTCTGATCTTCACGCTCCTGCTACCAGCCATAGTTATAGATAACATCGCAGCACATGCTTTGAAACCTGACAGACACCTTTACAGTGTCACTCATTCCAGGTTACTCAACAGGGTAATGCAGTTACATTAGCACATGACACAGAATTAAACAAATCCATTTGTCTCAAGCACTGCGGACAAATATTTATGAGCTGAATAGTAGAAATGGCTGGTCTGGTTAATATCTGTGTTCTTTGTGTGAGAATGCAGGCCTCAGGCCACAACTACCATGATTGCAATGTTCGACTTTGACCAATGCTCCAAAGTCAACCTGTTAAAGACACTCCAGCCATTAGAATGTGTGGGGGATCTAGAAATGGAGGAAAAATAAGAGCAGATTTAAATGCTCACCCAAAATTATAAGAAGGTCAACAGGTACATCAAGTTTGGTGCAAACCTCTTCAGTTGAATGGGGTTTTGGTGGAAGTCTATTTGCACCCTTTTTGTACACTTCTCTATGAACACCACAAGATAGCCAAACTCTGGCAGTTGCACAGGTTTTAATTGCACCCTCAGTGCTGACCTCAGCTCCTAATCACTCTCTAATATACAGAGATAAAATGGGAAACAGGGGAAATATTCTCTTACCCTGCATCTAAACAATCACATTTTTATCTAATGTTAGGACCTAAAAACACAAGTACTGCTTTTGATTGGCTGCGGTCTGCATGCTCTATAGATGTGAAGCTGTGGATCTGTTTTCATGTGCAGCTTTTGTTGACCCATAATTCAAATGCAAAATCTCACATTTGGATGGAGTGGCTACATTTATTACAGACGAAAGGTGAGTTTTTTTCATTTATAGCATTTCTAAGGCAATGCCTTTTAAAGTATATAAAAGGACATGAGTAACATATTTAATGACTGCAGGTGACTCAGGAGCTAGGAATTGCAAACCCAGATGCTGTAAGAGTTACATTAGAAAAAACAGAACAGCTAAAAAAAATCATCTCAGACTAGACATGGAAAAAAAGCTTAACAGAGACCCACTGGGATTATCCATTGCTGAATTAAAACACACATGCCTCTCTCCCTCTGTAACATCAACCAATATTTAATAAAACCTGCTTCTCATAACTTGTGGGTGGAGAAATGTGTCGACTAATGTGTTGAAAACTTCCTCTGCTGTCTCTGTGCTCCACTTGAAAAATGTTGCATGATCCACAAATGTGTGAAAGTGCTTAACAACCAAACAGCTGCAGCTATTAAAAAAAAGAAATTATAAACGAACACATCACCTCTCAAGAGTTTATTGCAATGGATCCATTACTCAATTTCCCCTTACATGCATAAAAGTACATGATGACAAAACAAGGTTCCAAAAAAAACATGACACCTTGAACTGAACTGCTTAATTACAAATCTGTATGAAAATATGAAAATCTGCATCTGGTGAAAACATTGTTCTCATAACACAGAGGTCTTCAGGCCTAATGACCTAACCTCTTATTCCAGTGCACATCAGTTAGATCAAGCA
>JBAJNP010003895.1:4962-36635 GCA_036877545.1 Yasuhikotakia modesta
GCGTGTGTTTTAAAGGAACATGACAAATGAAAACAACCGGGAGAGCAAAACTGAGACGCGTTGATACATCAAGAATCATTTTGCAATCTTATCATGACTTCCAAAGTCAAAATCGAATTGAATCGTGAGATGCCTCAGGACTCCCACCTCTGCTCTGTACTGTACTAGTGTGGGATGTGAGAATCCTGACAGAAAATCCTCTCTCTCATCCAGTACTGCCTCCATCCGGCAGTAGATACTGGGTCACACAGCTGGGCGTGAGAGCGAGCTGTCAGACTGCTGTTTGAAATATTCTCCTCACCTCGACTCACAGGAAGAGCCTGTGATGATGCTTTGAGCCCAGGTGAGAAGACCGCCTTGAAATTGAGGCCTGGGTGAGAGTTGCTGCCCTGCACCCATCGCTCTTTCTCCTCCCTGCTTTCATGTTTCTGCCTTTTGCATAAATGTTTTATAGTAGTTATAGAATAATGGTTCATTAAATTCCAACAACAATGTGTACATCTTAAATGCTATAGTTTAAATTATACATATATAAGACATATGTACTATAATATTATATACATATAGCCTTTAAACAATAGCATGAAGATGTACACAATGTTGTTGTAAATGATATATATTTTCATATTAATATATATTTGAATTGTATATTTATATGCATGCAATCTCTCACCTTTCTTACTTGTATTAGTTTTGGCATAAAATGATAAAAACCTTGTTCACTGCCAGTTTGAATGCATCTCTGTAGCAGAATAACTATAAACAAACAGGAAACTGTAACAGAGAGAGCGGCATTGTGAAGACCAGCTTTAAACCTGCGTTCAGACGCGTGGTGAGCGTGAACGCTACCCACTGTGCCAACAGCAGAGAGTTTTTGAGGTCTTTTAAGATATAGACAGACATTTTGAGAATGAGCTGTTTAAAAGTGCCCTCGCAGTTCTCTCTGTTAAAGTCTCAGTGAGTGGCTCTTTGCGAGTGATTTATTGGTCTAAAGTGCTTCTTCCTGATTCCACACTCGTCTCTCTCCCTCCTTCTTTTAACTTATCTTCCTCTGTTCTGCTTTGGCTTTGTTGTGTTGCTTCTCTCTCTCACTTTAACTCCTTTACTGGCTTTCCTCCATCCGTCCTCGCAATATTTCTTCAAAAATGCCTTTTCTCTCGACCCCCACTCCTCTTCTTCGCTGCCAATCTCTCCAACTCTGTCACTCCGTCTCTCTCTCAGCTGATTTGATTTGATGGCGTGACGGTGTGTTCTGAAGACCCTTGGGGCTGGCGGTTTTGGATCAGGAGAGTGTTTGTGTGTGTGTGGGTTGGTTCTGCTCGCTGGTGTGTCCAGAGTCGCTCTCCCTTAAGCAGACAAACCAGATTAGCGTCGGATTCTCTTTTCTGCCAACGCTGTAAACTGACAGCGAATTATCCTGGTTAGTTTACACGCAGAACAGTCTTACTGCATTTCGGGTGCCGGGGCTGTATTTTGTTTAGACAAGTTCTCGCCGGCGTGGTATAATCCCATCTACAATGCAGATGAAGTGTGTGGAAAGATGAGGGGTGTTGGAGAGAGAGAGAGAGAGTGGGCATGACTGAGCATCAGGCGAGAGGATAACTGTGGACAGCTGCTCTATTGATTAACGCCACACTTTGAAGTGACACCATGATGAGGTGCTACATATGTAGGCGATTTAAGGCCACAGGCCTCTAAACATTGTATGTTGTGTCACTCTTACTCCATATTTAAACATTGTTATGGTGACTATAAATGCTATCAAATTAATTGGCATAAACGTAGACAACCGTTAAGGAGCTTATGGTAACTTCCTGCATAATGTGTTGTGTAGTGGCTTCATTTGTACTGCAAAGTCTGGCTGTTTGGTGTGGTGAACCAGCATGGAAGAACTTTGCTGGTAAAGTTAGTGGACCAGCATGGTTTGCCTGGTCAAGCTGATTGAGAAAACTTGCATAGCTGAAGTTAAGAAGCCTGGTTTGTGTTGGTGGTACAACATACAGTTAAAACACACTAGATCAAACCATTAATTATAAACAGATGACAATTACATCCTCGTCTTTATTATCATAACCTTTTGCTGTGCCTTGTGTGATGTTAAACAAACACAAAGCTACAAGACATTAAATACGCAACGTTCACACCTGCCCACATGCGTGACTCAAACAAAAACAAAGTGTTATTTTTCAGCCTACATATTTGGCTGAGATTAATGTGTTTGGTGTTGTGAAAACAGTGTCCGTTTTGCGTGTTTGGTACACGTGGTTTTTTAAACCGTTTCTCCTTGTTTTGGCTTCAGGTCATGGGCTAAACGTATGTCTTTACCATCTTTCTCTCTTTCTCCAGTGAGCTGTCGCTAAGCAGTCAAGCCGTACCGCCACTGTCAATGAGAACAGTAAAGAGGATTTCTGAGTCCCTCTGAGCAGGCTGGTGTGTCTCACCCACTCTCAGCAGAGAAAATCCCCTCTATATGCCAGACCCTCTCAGAGGACGAGGAAGGAAATCCCTGCCATTTTTCCCCACACCAGAAGCTTCCCTCCGTGAAAGCTTAGCTCTCCTCCAATCCCATCAGCCATTGCAACAGCAGTGTTTGTCTAACAGCGACGGCTGAGGCATGAATTCCACTGGGGTGTTTGAGCAAAATCATTAATGTGAGAATCTGTTTTGTTTTGTGAGCCACAGATAAACACGTCTCTGTGGAAACACTCTGTTTGTGATTATAGGTAAGATATTTATAGTAAGTTTACTTCAAAGGTTGTACGGTAATCGCATACTATAAGCCATTGAGAGGTGTTGTGAATAAACCAAATTTCTTTAGAGGCAAACATACAATCGATTGATTCTTATTTTTGCGTTTGCTGTTTGTGATGGTGATTCTATATGAATAATATAAATGTAGATGCCACTTAATTGTGTGAATCTATATTTTTAAGTTTTCTAAAAAACAGAAGAATATGTTGCATGAAGCTAATTATGTACATGCAGGGCCAATTCCCAGACACAAAAAACTTGAGTACCATTTTTCTGCAGCAAACGAACTAAATTAATTGAATATAACAGTGAGTGCCTTTGTCTCACGGGTTCCAAAAAGGCTTTTTAGTTTTGCTTAGCTGCCTAAACACTCTTTTTATTTTCAAGCTTAATAGAAAGATTTTACGATAAAACTTCTTTTCACGGATACCAGTTGAAAGTGTTGGTTCCCATGGTGACGTGCGTTTAAGGTGTGCATTGTGTTCCACAGCCTTGAAGTATGTCTTTCAGGTAGACTGTCTCTCTCTCGTTGTTTCTCACAGAGTTCCTCTTTGTCTTCCTCTCTCTTGCCTTCAGATCTGAGCTCTTTTTCTCAAGGTAGGCAGTCAGTAGGGTAGATGAAAGGAGACAGGTATGTGGGCACAGTGTACTTCCTGTTAAGTGCAGAGGAGGAGGGATGGAGCTGTAGCCACTGCATCCATTTTCATTTTCAACCCTCAAACGCCTGGAGACGCTGAGAGCCACTCGAGCGTCCAGATCTCCCACAGTCAGAAGATGAGCCAGAAAGCCCTTTTAATTTTAATCCTGAGAAGATGGAGAGCTGAGCCCAGCCCTCCCTTTCGCCCCCGGTGTCCGTGTCGTTGCCTTTTCTCTCTTTGCTTTTTCTCTCGCTCTTCTCCTAAAGCCCTTCATCTCTCCACCTCAATCAGTTCTCTGTGTTCCTAACAATTACTCATAATTTTCATGACTTCACATAGTGTGTAATCAAACCAGCTTTTTCCTAAGAGCTGATTGTGACTCAGGCGGTATAGACACGCTACATATGGTTGATAAACAATATGGCTAATGAAAAGACCATAAGGATCTGAATAGCGTGACAAAGAGACGTGCTTCCTGAATGAATATGCCAGCTTTCTAATTACAGACAATTGACATTTCCAAGTCCTCTGGGGTATCGATGTTGTGCTGACAGTAGCAAATGGCAGCTCTCTCAACTTCTCCATTACGAGGAATATTCGCTTCAGTGTTTGCAGAGAGTCTAATCAAACAAATTTATATTCATAGCCGTGACCCAAGTAACTCGATTCGACGAATTTATGTACACGAGGGAGCGAGTCTTTTATACCGCCGTGTGCGGTGTAGTAGCAAGGACGTTTATAAACCTCCACTGTCCCTCAGCCGTTGTGTCAGAAATTATTAATAGTTATGAGAGAAATTATGGAGATATTCGGTTGTAAGTCAGTTGTACGCCTCCCGCAGAGATGGCGGATTCGGGACGTGTCACACGCATGGGTTGTCTTCATCATGAGCGTTTGTTCCTTGACAGTTTGGGTTATGGAGATGTCGATGCAGGGAGGACAGACGAATGAGGAGCTACAATCGCAGTCAAAGTTGCCATCTTGTGTAAGATTACAAACCAGACGTTATCATTATCCTGTTAAATTTACTGTTAAAAATGGCAGCTGTGAATGCTAAAAGTTTAGAAAAAAACAGTGACAATTTTGCAGGCATTATGTTTTTTTATGTATTTTACAATTCATAAACGTATGTGCCTACTTAACATTTTTTTACTTAAAAATATACTGATATTACTTACATTTTTATTGTTTCTTATGTTTTTATATTAGTTAAGTAGTATTACTTTTTTGTTTATAAAGAGTATTTTTACAGTATAGAATTTTATTTGCAGTAAAATGATGCATTTTTCCTGTTAATGTGCAACATGCTTTCGCTCTATTTTTAAATTCTTTAACCTGTCAAAATGATTAACATTTCATACAGTGTTGTCAGGAAATGATGTGGAAAATGGGGGCAAATAACACCAGCTGGACTTAAGCTTTCATTTCACGTGCAGAATATGTGCTTATCCTTATGCAACCGTTTCACACAATGAGCTGGGAGACTTTTTAAAACCAGCTTTTAAAACTAGGTTGGTTTGAGTTATTTTTTTTAAACAGGAACCAGCAACAACTGCTGAGGAATTGAGGCTGTTTAACGCTCGCCTCGCTTTTATAAGTTATTGTAAAAAAAACTGTTTTTCTCATAGCGCAAGGAGTCAGACTCCCATCGTTTTACGATGTTCTCCAGATGTCCATGAGTGACGCCACCCAGTTGTAACGATCTGCTTATTCATTAATTAGCTCCAGCAGTCCTCAATATGCAAACATTTCTCTTTTTTAATGGCTGTATCATAAAGTAGGATGATAAAATGATAATTTAGTCAGCTGGGTCCTATATGTAAGAATCCACAGAAGAGCAACAAATCACCATTAATAAAAGCAAAGATTATGGCCTCATTAATAAGCGTTAAAGACGAGTGAGGCAGGCAGAAACGGCGTCTCTGTGGACACGTGATGCGGTTCCTCTGAGCTCAGTGCATCTGAAAATGACCCCTGGTCTCTGCTAGCTGGCTACGCTCTGTATTGAAGATGTGAAGTTATTAAACATAACGACTCTCTTCCTGTTAGTCCTTTCTGTTCTTTTACTGTGTTCTTGTCAATTGCATGCTAGAGCTACCAGGAAATGTTCTCTTAACGTTGACAGATGTTCACTATCAAAATAAAGAGCATCAACATGTTCTTGCAGTAAATGTAGTAGAACGATTTTTTAATGTTGAATATCAAAAATGTTATTTCTACATTTTAATATTAAGTAGTTAGTGGAACACTTTGTACATTCTTAGATCTTTTAAAATAACACCTTTTGTTGCGTAATGGAAACGTTACTGTAAACTCAGATTGTTAGCGTGGACATTAATTAACGCTTCTCTCCGCGTTACAGCGGCGATGCTGGGCAGCCTGGGGCTGATCTTTGACTCTTTTGACTGTGATTGAGCTGATGGTGTTGTTAGATTCTGTCTCAGGATAACAGCTTCGCAGACACACTGTTTACTGGGTCTTTGGCTAATGGCTTCTTTATCCCCTAGTGTAGCCGAGCTGGAGCCTGTTTAGAACAGAGTGATCTTATTGAAAAGGGTGAATGAGCCCTTGGCTCAGAATCTTTGGACAGTCGATGGCTTGTTTGTCTGCTAAGGTCCATTAGCTGGTGTTAAATGCAATTTCTGTTGTTTACACAGCGACTACAAAAACAGTACACGCTTAAAGGTTAGCATAATGCATGTTGCATTATGTTCTCCAGTAAATTGTATTTCTCTCTCTCCTTCTCTCTCTTTCTGTCTGTCTGTCTCTCTCTTTCTTTCTCTCTCTCCCTCTCTCTAGGCATTCTCTGCCTATCCTCCAATCAAATACCTTTTCGTCCTGAATGTGCGTTTCGATTATTGGTTAATGTCACTGTTATGAGGGGAATGTAGCGCTACGGTGTCGAGCGGTCAAAAATTAATAGCTTGTTGCATGACACTGGGAGACTAGTAAAATTCACCATCAATTTTGCACGCTGTCCCCAAGTTTAATTACCGTCAGAATGCTGACTGTGGCTTTCATTACAGCGGGTTGAGAAAGGGTCAAAGAGGATTTGCAAATGTTCACTCCCTCTCCCGGCACTATTTTATCAGGTGCTTGAAATGCTGAAATAATTATATAGCAAGCTGAATAAATAATTGATTCTATAATAACCCCTTTCTTGTCCTCTTCTTGTGAGACCCGACCTGAATTTTCGTCTTCTCTCGGTCCGGCCTCACCTGCTGTAATTTAATTCAGTTTACAGTTACATTTATGCATTTGACAGGTGCTTTAATCCAAAGTGATTTAACAGGGCATTCAGTTTATCTGTGTGCGGTACCAGGGATTCAAACCCGCAGCTATTGTGATGCTAACGCTCTTGTTCCAGAGCATAAACAGATTTTTTTTGTGACGTTTGATTCCATTTTTTCCAAAGCAGTCTGTGGAATGACCAGACCTCAGCTGTTTTCTAAATGTAGATTGTCCAGCTGTTTTGGAAACAGAGATGCACCCTTATATAAAAGCTGGCAGGTGCAGTTATCTACACTGTCCTGTATTGTGTTAGAACATCTGATTCATTTTAGGGATTCAGTTTATGATGCATTTAAAAGAACGAGTTAAAAGCAATATTTAAGTAATTGCTGCAAAACACATGGTGTTTTTATAGTGATTGTAGCGCAGCGTTAAGCTTAAGTGTTTAACTCTTGTTGAAACTTTTGTTGTATCTATTAGTAGTCTGATACTCTGTAAGAGTAAACACTGTGACTATATGATGCTGTGCAAACATCGCTCTGTTTGTTTAACCAGCCTGACCGAAATCTTGCCTCAGCCAATGGCATCAGTTTGATCTCTTTGTTTAACCAATGAAAAACAAGCATGATGATGACACACTTGAAAGCAAAACATATTTTTGCCATTGCGTTGGGTGATGCTAGTGGTGCAAAAACTGCAAACTTGAGCTTTAAATGCTGCTGCTGACTAGCTTTGCAACTGAATTATATGAGTTCTGGTGCATTTAAGGGTTTTATCCGCATTTAATGTTTTATCTGGGTTCTTACATGTTCCAGTTTGCTTTCACCATAATCGAGGTCGTGACTCTTTGAGCCTGATAAATACCTTTGTTTTGACAAACTTATATGTAGTCCTACAAGCATTTATGTTATAAATTCATTGCCTCTTTAAAAAATTCATTGTTATTGCCTACTTTTAATAATTTGTATTGTATTTCTCAAAAGGTTCGTTATAATGCATCTTCAGTACAGCAGCATTGCAAACTACAGTCTCGAAGCACAAACACGGTGAGAGCGCCTGGCGTATTTTAATATAATTCCCGGGGGATGTGTCTGTAATAGCATTAAGGAGGTAAAATTTTTGGTGTGCACATATGCCATTATGTGTTTTGTTGGCTGTGTGTGAGGCAGAGCACTGATGCAGGGAGCAGATAGAGAATAAAAATCCACATTGAATTAGCCTCCATCAGTGTTCTCTAATGTTGTATAATGGTTGCTGACGTTCTGTCAGTAATAGCTCAGGGATTAGGAAGCAGGCATATTGCTCTTAGTGACACCACTAACCTTATTAGAGAGAGAAAGAGAGAGAGGGAGAGAGATTTTGCACCGACTGGATGCTGAAGAGATGTATTATTATAATAGAAAATACCTTATCCAAATTATGGTTATTTACTGTGTTTTGTGTACACGATGACAGCCGTGCATTTTTCCCCCTGACATCTCGCATATAAAACACTTGAAATATTGCTCTAATGAAGCCTGCTTTTAATAAAGTTTATAGAGGTGTAATGTGATTCTGATCGGCCCGTGTCGTTCGTCTTTATTTGTTTTCTAAAGAACGCTAATGTTTGACAGTTTCTGTTGCTGCCGCGGTGCGTTTGAGGCCCTGGTCCATAGATCTGCGACACGCACGCATTTGTCTGCCCTTCCTGAGCTCGCAGCGCATGTCTGTGTCTGTACGACACCGAAAGATACAAGCCTGTTATTCATGTGGTGTCTGCTGGAATACAGCTCCTTCGAGCGAGACACAATGAGTCGCGATACAGGAGCAATGATGTTTGCAAGCATTTGTGTTTTTGAAAAGTGGATTCTTTGAATGGGAATGTGTGCGTTGTTTCCATGAGAGCACCAGAGTTAAATAAAGAGACAGAAAAAGAGACAAATAAAACAAACTTGTGGAGAGCAAGAATGGACTGCAGCTGAGATAATCGCCTGGTGATCTGAATCGGACAATCTGTCCCCTGCCTGGGATCACTTATGTTTTGTGAGGACACTGTCTTTTTTCCATGAGGCTTTGCTGTGTGGACTGTCCTCAACGAGTGTGAAATAGATTAATTTACTCTGTTATTAATTGCTTTGGTCAATGTTGAACTGAACCACACGAGGGGTTACAGAATAACCGGTACTAATCTCAAACTTCATTAAAACTCTTGCCAGGGGAGCATTCATGATAATACAACAGGGAAATCACATTAGCTTTTTTTACATATTGACGTTCGTCACCCAAATGGGGTTGTTTTTTTAGAGATTAGCATGGCTGGAAAATGATTTAATAAATTAGTACAAAAACTAGTTTTAACATGTTGTGAAGGAAAGAGGACGGGTGCTTGCAAAATGTGTTGCCATGACAATAGGGGCTGTCAGGATGTTGCTCTGCTTTACTAATGTGTTTCAAGTAGTTTTCAGCCTGTTTGTATGTGGTTGCTTACTAGCCCATATTAAAACCCTCAAGTCTGCCATATTCTGCTACAAAGATATAGCTTGAATCTGTCTTTCAGTGCAAGTGTATGGTGGTGTAAACCTGTTTTATTGTCCTCTAGGTATAAATAAATAAGTCTGAACGATTAGCGAAACCATAGTACACGTCTTCTCAATGGTCTGAAGTATCATTTATGTATATTACAAACACAGTGAGGCTGAAGTTTAATATTTAGGGGTTTATTAAAAACAAGCAACCGTAGCAACGATGCCACACCACTGATAGGATGCAGTTTATTAAACCACTGAGTCTGATATATATTAAAATAAAGCTTGTGGAAAACGTTTCCTACAGATTCTGATTAATAAAATACTCCTAAAATAATTTAAGCGAAACAAACTAACTAACAAAAAGCAGGATTTCAATCACATCTCTGCTGCGTTACTTATTAAACATGTTGTGTTTGATGAGGCAGCGATGTTTGTGTTTTTCCAAGCAAAGTAAAAACTGCAAAGGTACAAGCTGTTTGGTGCACAGAGACGTCTGCGGGGAAACGCTCCTATCGCCGCGCAGAGAACTGCACATGTGCCAGCCATTGATTAGCATCTTATATTAGCATCTCCAGCTGTACAGCGGGCTCAGGAGAACGGCTGGAACAAGAGGGCAGAGCGGGAGTAGATAAATGAGGGTGTTTCTGTGGATACGTGCTGTGGGAAAGAGAGAGAGATGTGCCCGTTGGGGGAATAGCTGTGTCTGTTTGACTTCTGTATCGACCCACATTTTTTAGCCATTCTTAGCATGCATAAAATATTGGACTTGCATGAACAGAGGCCTTCGTTTGATTTTCTGTCTGTTTTCTTTCCCTGTATAGGCAGGCAACATGATTTTAAAAAATTGTTTTCCAGTTTTTTCCCCCAGTAAATTCCAGTTTCCCATGTTCTCACCAGTTTCTCTTGATTCTCTGCATTACAGTGAACAAACACAAGCCGTGGATCGAGACGTCCTATCATGGTGTGATCACTGAGAACATGGACACTGTCCTGCTGGACCCTCCTCTGGTCGCTCTAGACAAAGATGCTCCCGTCCCCTATGCAGGTAATTATGCAACCGTGTGTGTGTGAGTGAGTGTGTGTGAGTGTGTGTGCGAGTGTGTGTGAGTATGTGTGAGTGTGTGTGTGTGTTTGTGAGTGTGAATGTTTATTTTTGTTGTAATATAAATATTAAATAATAAAACTCACACAATGTCCCCAGAAAATATTTGGACAGATGTAAGTACAAATTCCATCGTTGATATTTTGCCTGTAATGCATTTGCAAGCACACAAAGTGACTTAAGAGAATCCAAATATCTTTTGGGGCCGGTGTATAAAATTGTTTGCAGATTATCCACCTTTATTTTCGTCTCTTCACAGCATTTGACAGTAACAGTGAACATCCTGATTCTTCATAACTGTTCTTTGTGCACGTGAGAGTCGTGGAGTGTGAGATTGTGTGTGTATTGCTGCAAATAGCTCATATAAAACAGATGTACTCTGTGCTTTTCCCTGCTATTATGGAGACAGATCTACCTGACCTGCCTGTTATATTGGACTACGCTTCCTGCCCCCTTTCATTGTTATGGCGACACTGAGCCCCTTGTGAGCAGATCTTGTCGCACCTTATCCAAGGCCAAACTTTCAGTAAACTGACTGGCCTTGGAGAGCGACTGGCGTGCTGTGTTAGCGGCTTTTGAGAAGCGGAATCGGACCGTCAATCACCTCGAACGCAGCAGCTGAATGACAGAAAAGCTTTACGGCTTGAGTGTTTACGTAAGACGAATCTCGACTCTGTGGTTTTCAAGTGCAGATTGTTCAGTCGCGGTGGCAGGCGGTGGCCGGGCGGCGGGTGTTGCTGACAGACGCAAAGTAATTAAATAAAGTGATTTTGTTACACAAAGACGAAAGTGTGGAAGCAATACGACAGGTAACTCTCTATAGCTCATTAAACGACAATGGCTAGAATTAATCTCCTTTCTGACAGCTTCCAAGAAAGCTGTTCAGCACCTTTATATATTTATTTTCCCCGTCTCACGCTAGTCGCACACCGCGTACAGTGCGGCAGATAAAGATTTGTTGTTTATACCTCAGGGAATCTTTTACTGACAACAAACCCCTTTCCTTACTGCATTAGCGACTGCAGGGTGATGACTGATTATATTTGTGGTATGTTTGTTTTATGCGTGTTTGTTGCTGTAATAGCAAACTTTCAAGGTGATCCCTGCTGAACAGACCAGCTTAGCCCAGCGTGAATCTGCATGATGGTTCGCACTGGTTTATGCTAATTATTGCTGTTTAAACTGATAGGGCAGCGTGATCTTTCTGGTTGGCCAGTTGCTTGACCGGGAAGCCCTGCTGGTTAGTCTGGTTATGAATAAAAATGGCATCACACAGTCTGGWTATGAATAAAAKTAGTCTGGATATGAATAAAAATGGCATCACACGGAATCAGTTGTGTATAGAACTGATATAGGATGGAAATATTACTAGCAGGAATGAGAATAATGATGAATTTATGCTTTCATTCATAATTTTTCAGCTTTGAGAATCCTCAAAAATAGGCCCTGTTCTGTCGCCCCTCAGTTTGATTTATCAGTGACACATTAATGGTGGACGACAGATGCTGTTAAAGTGTTGCTGGGAAATGAGAGTGTTGTGCTCCGATTGGGTGACAGGTGATATTTCACTGCCTTTTCACTGGGAGCCAATGGATACACACGTTAGATTGCTGCCAGGGAGACTCAGGAAAAACAGGCCCTTCGTCTCAATCCGTCATTCTCTCTGAATTCTCCTCGCTCCTGTTTTCCCTCTCCTCGTTTTTTTCTCCATCCCTCTCTTCTCTTTCGCGACAGTCCGCGCCGGCTGCGGGCGGAGGGCTCTGTCATCAATCCTGTTTTCGTCTGTTTAGAAAAAGGAACGTGGTCGTCTTTCTGGCACCACATTAATTGGGGTGTGGGAACATGACCTGTGATTGTTAAGTGCTTTTCCTGTTACCCCATTCTTCCTTTTGATTCCTCTTTCCGTGCCCGTCTAGCGTATACCAGCTCATGTGAAATACAGATGATGAGCCTCACGTCTGTGATATATGCTGAGACAGGCGTGCCAAAGATGAATTGTTATTTCTGGGAACACGAATTTTCCCCTGTAGAGAAGATAGCGCAGGTCTTGTAGCGTGCATGACGTGTTCTCAATCAAATTAGCGTGAAGGATGAGCCGGAGTCGCTAGATGAGCGCAGAAACGAAACGGCAGCTTCGTTTGCTAATTCTTTATCTGAGTCGAGACTTCACCAGCCTTTACCCCATTAATCTCTTCACAGAGATGACGTACAATACCTTATTGTTCCACTAAACTTTGCCTTCTTTGCACTGGATTAGCTAACAAAACCCAGGCCGGGACGCAGGCCTGTAAAACTATGAATGGATTGCAGAAACCACACGCGTGCAAGAACAGAGGAATGAAAGAGAATCGCAACGCCTGCAGTTCAGTTACTTTGCAGCTGTGTCGCGTTTCTTTTACAAGACCTGTCGCCAAATGAACAAGGAAAATTTAGATTTTCATGTGTTGTGGCTGTGTAGGATTAAAAGGATCTGAAAGACTAGTTTTATGTACTAACAGCAAACTGCACAAACTCTTAAATTATTACAAAGAAAGCTTAGCTTTTGTGTTATAAAGAGAAATATGTAAAGAACGATTCTGACAGTATAATGATGTTGAAAGTGTTGATTATGTGGCGGTCACAATTCTCTCTTAAGGTGTGACAGGCTGTCATTTAAATTAAGGGTGTTGTGCGGGATGCAAAATCTCACGCTTGTATTTTCAGCTCAGACTATTTCTGACAAGGTCTTTTAGTTCATTTGAATATGAGCTGATTGGAAAATCACGTACATTATGCACTTTATGGCAAAACTATTTTCCATTAAGACAATCACAGCACAAGCGAGCGGTACATAAGGTTCACCGTGAGAACAGTTTACTAGTACATGCTGAAGAAATAAACGAATAAAAAAAGAAACAAACGTAAATGTACTCAGCCCTGACCTACAATCCAGTCCACATTCATCAGAGAAACAAAAAATAACAACGAAAGATGATTAGTTGCTTTATGTGGGCCCATGAAATGATACACACACTTTTAGTTTATGTGTTCATGTTAATTAATCTAAGATGCAGACGCCTATTAAGGTGGATTAAAGGGGGTTTAAATTAGCAGCGTTAAAAACAGCGAAACATTTCAAACAATCCAGCTAAATGGAATTCACAGAAACAACCTTGTGAGGTGATTAAACAACTTCCCACCGAACTCAGTGCACACTGTACCAGCAATGCATCTCATGTTTTTATAGCTCTAATTTGTTTTTGTTCTGATTGGATTTGTGTTCTGAGGCTTTTTTAATTATGGCAGATTTACTTTGAATATTTAACTCTGGTAGACATACAGCAGGTGCCACAAATTGAAATATTTTTCCTTAATCTGACAAACGGTCAGCTGTAGATGAGCATCAAGGAAGTGTGTGTGGTGTGTGTGTATGCGCATGAATGTGTGTGTGTGTGTGGTGTGTGTGTGCATGTGCGTGTGTTTCAAATGAGGTTTGATGGGGTGAGTGTGTCCTATATTTCACTTGCATAAGGTGAATGAACTATGCGCTCTGCTTCTGTCCTGTATGTTACATTCAGGGATCCCTGAGGTTGGAGGAACGATGCATGAGTGGCTGTTTCACTAACTTATGATGCTCTGGCTCTCGTAGTTTCATCATAGTAAGTTTAGACGCTCAGGTAGACGCCTCTCATGTTTCCAGTGCAGACCTGCGCAAAAACTCACTTTCTGAGTGAGCCCTCCCACACCCGCAGACACTAATCACTTGAGTAAGTTTAGCATTTTCCTGTGCAAGTGTTGCGCAAACTGTATTACAGCACCACAATGCTATGCACACCAATTTTAGGTTGCTAATTTTTGCCTTCGTTGGTTTATTATTTTTAGGAAAGAACCAAACAAACCAAAGTGGCTGAGCGAAGCAGTGTCGTGATTTCCCATGATGCTTTGCGAGAGCTGAAAACGTAGAGCCTGTTATGAGTGTGAACTATTTTTTGACACTAACTTCTTAGCCCAGTGGGATGCATCCAAAAATGCCCCCATATGTTTCTTTTTTATTTAATTCACAAGCAAACTCCATTTTTGCCTGGGTGTCAGTGTTATATATTGCAGTTAAGAAACCTTGAGAGTCATACGAATGGGTGATAATTGAAAACATGAAAGCTGAGATGGTATTTTTTGTATTGTATCTTCCCATACTGCCGGAGAAGTGATGCGTTCCATTTTGTTGCCAATACCTCTCAATTTGTATCAAAGACTGTTTGTGTTCAAAAACTGAGACGTGTTAAAAAAAAGAGTCGAGGTGAAAGTCGTATTAGAATTCTGAGAATGTTTCTGATCCTCAAGGAGTTGGTTCCTGAACTGTCGATTCTTTTTGCTTTTTTCCCCATGTTTTTTTCTTACTGAAGTGTGGTTTACTCCCTATACCTCTTGCATATTGTACCACCTCCTGCCTCTGAAACATATTTTGATATATAGATGTTGTTTCTTTCAGCCTTGGGACTTTTTTTTGTATTCTGCTTTTTCAGATTCTAAGCCAGTGTAACCATTTCTCCTGTGGTTGCAGAATCTTGCTCCTTCGAAGCTGCCGGTGATCGTAAATTATCGTTTCATTTTTTAAAATAAATAAATAAATAAAATGACATGCTAATTAAATGGTTAAATAAAGAAACGCTCGTCTGAGGACTCTCTTAGGTACTGAATAAATTCATTACTGGCCTTTATATGCCGCAATCTCAAAGTATTATCTATGACTTTCACCTGAGAGTATTAAAATGAGCGCTTCAGAAGATAATTGGTGATTAAAATGGTACATGCTTGTAATGCTGAATATTTAGACTTGCGGATGCCAAATGGAATCAGATAAAACGCGTTTTCTGATTAGCACTGATGACACCTGAAAGGACCTTCTAGCTCAGAAACGTCCACCGCTGTGTTGATTAAAATGACACGTCCAGCCTCTTAAAAGCCTGGGAATTAGGAATCATTCGCAGTCAAAATTTCCTAACATCTTAAGGTGCGCCGATGAGAGTGAAAGAAACCATTGCTAGCTTCAGGTCCTTTAGAGATCTCACAGCTCTGTTTAATTAGCTGCTGACTGACTGTATGATTATAAAGAGCCTAGTGTTACATTTCATTTAGCAATTTTTAGAGTTTAATACTACGCATTTTCAGCTCAGTCTCAAAACCCCTGGCGTTTCTGCTGAAATGCATAACATCTTATTTGGCTGACCTGTTACTTTCTCAGAGTTCATTATCACAGGAGAGTTCTTCAAAGGAACTCCTGGCAGCAAGCATGTGATGCCTGGTACTAGAGTATTATATAACAGTGTTAAAGGCACAGTTAAACAAAAACATTAGCATTTACTTAACCTATCGTGCTACAACCCCTTATGTTGCTATTTTCTGTATTACAGGAAACTCAAACAAGGAACTGAAAGGCTGAATGATGTTGGTCGTAGAGATTTGTACTGCCAAGCTTCAAAGGGAAAAAGTCTAGTCAAAATATAGTTTTAATACTGTAATATTACAAACCGTACAGGACAGTAACTGTGTGAAAAGCACATCTGTCTGGACGGAAAGTAAATCAGAAATTCGAACTCATTTTTCTGTCTTAATAAAGCCTGTGATTTATTGCTTTAATTAAGAATTGCATCAATACATCTTTGTCTGAGGAAACAGATCTAAGGACAGCAACAACGTTTGTCACCCGTGAAGCAATAACTTGTGGTTTGTAGCTTGTGTACGTTTAGATCACATACAGTACGTTCTTTATATATTTGAATAACGTTTCTGTACTCCATGCAGACTATGGAAATGCGTCTTGGCTCCTCGCTCTCCACCCCAAAATAACGTTCCCTCCACTAACAGGGCCGCTGCCAAGTTCTCTGATGAGAAAACTAATTTTACCTCCAGTGAAAAATGATTTCCCCAGCTCAGGAGAGCACGAGGACTGTGGAGAACAACTGTTGGGGCGTCGATCAAACCTCTGTGGTTCTGGCAGTCCGTCCGGTCTGATGAAGGTAGAGCAGAGGAGGAAAGGGCTCCTTTTTATCCATCCTCCTTTTCCTTTTGTCTTTCATTTAATCTTTCTAGATGCCTTCTGTTTCTGTGAAGTGAGATGGGTCTGGACAAAAGGAAGGGAGCTCACATCAAAGCCGTTGTCTTCAGGGGCCACTGAAATCTAGACGCTGATCCGTTCTCATGTGAGGGAGAGATGAGTGCAACATCTTTCCACTTCTTTTCTTGTCCTGGACTCTTTTGAGATGATTTGGCGTGAAAGCAGCTGAGATGAGAAGTCAGCGGCTGCAGGGGGGCACTGGGGTCTTTTGATTGTTGGCAAAAATGAAGGAACCATTTGGGTTTGCTGTTTTAGGCGGTGAGATTGCGAGAGAGGCAGAAGTGTACAGGCACAATTCAGGAAAGAGCTTTGACAACCTTTCAGGAACTTAAGAACAATTATTTTCTGCACAACGTCCAGGTCTTGCTCACTAACTGCCTGTGGTTTCTCTGTCTGTTGTGGTGCAGCGCTACAAAGTGATTGTGGTTCTTCTTCACAACACGTGTTCCATGTTTCTGTGAATTAAAGGTAAATTGAGTCTGGTGCAGTTAAACAACAGGTGAAAAGCATGTGAGCTGTATTTATAGTTAAGTGCAGGGAATTGTTGCGTTTGTGTTGTTTTTAGTGTAGTACTTTCAGCTCTGATAACACGTTTTACCCTGTATAAATCCTGTTTTCCCTTTATAATTGTTGCAGAAAAAGGAAGATTTTATCTGTTTTGGGATACCTTGTGATCAATAAACCATCACATGACCGGATACTGCCACGCTATTGGTTGAGCTGGGCTGGTTGGGACGCCTAAACAGAGTAATGTTTTATTTCTGCCACAGGAAGTGGTTTCATGAGCATTAGCTTACATCAGCGTCTCGCATTGCTGTTTTTGCATATTAAACTGCTTTACAAAAAGTATTTTAAGCTTGAAAAAGACTCGGCTTCAAGTGGCCATAGTTTTATTAAAGAGGAATCCACAGTGGGGCAGTTTTGGCCTTGAATCATTATTAACCTTTATTAAATCCATACACTTAACACACATTCTGCATCCAGGCACACATGCAGGCTTGTAAATTGGCCTTTGAAAGAAGTGTTTTAATAAAATGGGATTACTTAGCCCCATTTACATGTATTATAACTCAACATAAGACCATGATAAGGAAGTGTAAAAGTCGTGAGAAAAGCTACTGTAATATCACAGCAGAACTTGAACATTGTCTGTAGGGAATGTGATGCAGATTGCGTTGTGATTATTGTCTGTGTGATTCATACAGCACATTAATGGCTGGCAGCGTTTTAACTGAGCTGATTAAATTAACATTAATAGGAGCAAGCTGTGTTACTGTCAGTACTGTAAAATCACAATTAAGCAATTTAAAAAGGATTTTACGCCCAGGAAATAATTTTAGGGTTATAGGATAAACACTCTGGCCTCAGAAAACAAATTATCATCAACAGAAAAGAATGCATACATCAAATGTTAGCGGGGCCGATCTAAAGAGATTTGCAGCCTCTGTAGTTCTTTAAAAGGTTCAGGGTTCAAAGCACTCATAATAATACAGGTTGGGCTGTGTGATGCAGGTAATCCGCTACCTGCCGAGCTGGTGCCATTGTTACAAATCTTCAATCACGCTGCACAGCGGCTGGATTCATTCAGCTACACGGCTTTCATCTCCTGTGGATGGAGAATAAAGGCGGAAAATTGTGTATATTTTCCCTATGTGTGTTTTCTAGTGTCCATCATCTCCTGATTGTGTTTGCGAAATTAGCTAGTTGTTTACAGGTATGTTTATTTCTATAGCAACAGTGGAACCCAGTCTGGTAATTGTTACGATTAAATTGCTGCTGCAGTTGTTTTGTTGGTTTGGCATTAACTCTTCATGTTCATGTGGTATTAGGTGGGTTTTGTGGGACGTCATTTATGCTTATTTGATATTTTATTCAGCAATTTAAACACAATGAAGGTGCAATTTTGGGCAGAAAACTGCGCAAAACGACGCTGGATTGATTGGGAAATTGTGTACATTTGGAAAGTCAGTTGTTGCAAATTAATGTTTCCCACCAGAATCATTGTGAATTATTACAAACATCAATTAAAATGATGTTTGTGGCAATAAATTAATAGCTCAAGTAAACAATCTAATAAACCGACTGTAGCTTAAACCTCAAGGGCAGTTTGATATATGAATCATTGTAATGTTTTGATTGTCACCACGGGTTATAGGGTTGATAATGCTCAGCTTTACAGATAACAAGTCATTATGAATAAATTCCCCCAATTAAAGGCAATTATAATGCTTAAATCTGCTGTTATAATAATTACATTTATAAACCCACCATTAACCTTAAACCAATCTGTAACCTAAAGCTCTGCTTTAATTGCACAACTTCCTGTCAGGCTTGTTGTATTTGCGGGTTGTGTTTGTGGTAGCCGTCTATTGCACTGACAAAACAAAAAAGAAGGCAGAGTTGATGTCAGTTTTAATGGTTGGTCAGAAATATAGTTTTTTTTGTGACCTTATTCAGTGATTTTTTTAATATATTCGCCCTCATAGCCGTCAGGAAGCGTTGCAGATATGGCCGCCAAGAGACTTTGGCATCACCGTTGAGACAGAATCCGTGTGCTTCTACATGCAGTATGTAAACAGGCAATACTGCAGAAAATTGTTTATAGAGACACAAGAATCAGAAAGCTTCAGCTGTTTTGCTTTTCAGTCAATAAAAAGCCTCAAAGCTCTAAGTGCCAAAATTCAACACCTATCATACGTCTTCTGGACGGTTGGTCTGGGCTAATCCGAATAATTCTGTGGGTTTCACAAACCACAGGTGTTTCATTAACTGAATTCTGATGGCATAAAGTTACTAATGGAGTATTGATTGGTGAATAAGTTTCGGAGCTCTTCGCAAGAGCCATTGACCTTATTCTTAATCTGTGATCGGTCAAAATGTCTCGCTTTTCTGTCCCCTTACAAAAAAAATGTATTTACAATCATTCTTTAAAATTGTATTGATCCTTCTTTCAAAACGAACAGCCAATTTTGGAAATATATTGGCAGAAACGCTCATGTTGATTTGTTCTGTTTGTTGCTAGCTTGGACTATAACAGAAACAAACACAAGGCGCCGGAGGGCGGCTGAATTTTCTAATTTACAAAACTTTTCATGTTTTCTCATTGTGACGGTGGGTTAAGGGTCTGATAATGTAATGTTTTCTAGCTAACAACAGTTTTTGTTATTAGACTCTTTGTTGTATGTAGCGTTGGCCATTTTCATTAATAACACTAGAGTTGTTTATTTCTGATTAAGCGAGTGTCGCCACTTCCTGCGAATTTATTCTTTGATGCAAGACAGTTTCGTTTGTTTAGTTACTTAGCAGAAAGACAGAGAAAAACATTGTTAAACATGGAACACATTTATTTATATATTCAGTGATGGCTAATTAATTTAAAAACTCATAATGATACATAACCAAGCTGCATTTTCCTGTTTTGACAGCTCTGTAAAGACAATCAGTTCTAATCAAGTCATTTACAGGTAAACCACTCATTCTTTCTTGTGTGTTTAGTTTGGTATGAAGTATATTAAGTTTAACCATCACAATATAAAGTGAAATTGTGTTTTTTTTAGTTGAACATGTTGTGGTCGAGCGCACATTTAGCATTAAAAGCACAGATTTGGTGGATTGAATCACTGTTGTGGAGTGATGGTACGCAGCGCCAGTTTAGGATGCTAGATTGTGCCAGTCTGCTGCAACTTAGCACTCAGCGCTGGTCTACCGGATTGGGAATTGCGCCGTGAAAATTGCGTTCAACACTAATTTTGTGGGTGCGTTTTCACTGTTACCTGATTTGCATAATTCCTTTAGTGAATCGGGAGCCAAAGGAACGTGAAAGGTTGGTAGAATTCATTCCCAAAAAATTTGCCCCTAAGTGTTTTCATTGTCAATCATTTAGGCAAAAGCAGATGCTTATTATTACTTTGAATTTAGTATAGATTTAAAACATGATCAAAGCATTTTGTCATCCCAGCTAACAGGAAACGTTCTCAGAACATTGGCTAAGTTCTCGCAAAGTTATCGGCAATGTTTTAGCAGTAATGTTAGCAAAAGATTTTTTTTAAATATTATAAATTAGATATCAAAAACGGTATTGTTTTTGATACCCAAAGTTGTTTGTGCATTGTTTAAAATAACGTTTTAACAAAAGTAATATTTCTTAAATAATATTTAACCATGCAAAAATGTAACATATTTAACGTTTTGTTACCTACTAGAAATGTAAAAAAAAAAAGGCCTCACAACCTGAAATTGTTAGCTGGAATGGTGAAACAATGATTTTCATCTGATTTACTGTTCAGTCTCTCTATCTCTCTCTCTCTCTCTCTCTGCACCTCATGTAGCCTCTCTCTCTGTTTAATTCTCAATCCTAGACCGATTATCATTCTTTCTTTCTTTTTCTCCTACGCTAAATCATCACCATTGATTTTCCTTCCGTCTATTGTTGCAGGGCTGCTGTGTGCAGGAGTGATACACCCTCTAATGAAGGTGTGTGCTTCTTTTCTAGATGCATCATCAGGTCTCACAGAGCGCCGGGGTCCATAGCGATCCGCTCATTTCCAGCACATTAACCAAACACACGTTACAGATTCTCACGTGAAAATAACATTCTGTCTGTGTCTTTGTGTCATCTCTGTGTCAGGTGCTGCCTATCAACAGACAGAAAATTCCTGCTGCAAATTAATGGTGATTTATGCTGGCACCACGATAAAGCATCGCAAAGACATCCGAGCTATTTGTTGTTCCGAAGTGCCATTGATCACAAATAACAGGCACTGGGCCCAGTCGCAGTCGTCTGTGAAGTTATTCAGTGGAGCTGGATGTGTGCATCTGTCCCAAATAGACGAAACGCAAAATAATTGTGCGTGTGACGTAGAGAACGCAGAGTGCATCAGAAGTGCCAGAGATGATTGTTCACACAGCTGCAGGATACGGTTGTCAGTGCTGCTTCAGAATGCAGAATACAGTTGTGTTCACACACAAGTTATAAATAACATCTGCAAAAAAACAGAGTGACTCCTGTTTATTTTAAGAATTTAGAGCTGAATTCTCAGAGCGCGTTCCATGTAATTGGAGCTGCACTAGAGTAATAGCTTGCTTTCACATTATGAAATGTGATATCCACTCTTAATCTGATGTAGATATGAGCTTTGTCATCTGATGTGAATTGCTTTTTCTATTTTACGCTTGTGTGTGACCCAAATGCTGGACTAAATTAGGATTTGAAGGATGGAGTTAAATCTCTATTGGTATTAATTTATTAAATGACATCGTGATATTTTGTGGCATATTGTGTTTGAGTTTAATTGCTTCTTTGACCTGTTTGTTTAATACGTTGTATGTGCAGAACACTTTTAAGAGTGAAACTCGAGGTTTATATGTTTTGAAATGTGGTAGTTTCTGGTTATTGGCTAGTTGACAAGCCACCATATTGAAAACGCAGGTGGACCAGCCGGTTTGTTGCTAGCTGAGTTGCTAGGCGTTGTGCTAGCTAATGACCAGCTCGGACCACCTCGAAAGCGTCTACCATGTTATATTTTAAATTGAAACAGAATTTTCCAGCAGGAACATCTGTTAGCAAAAACTTGTCAGTTCCAAACAATGACCGTGTGAATGTAGCCGGAAAGACACTCATGGACTTTGCCGGTAGTGAATACTGAAAGACCTGTTCAAGGATAGTGCACTGACCCACGGCGCAATACAGGCAGAAATGACTTAATGAAATGTGTAAGGGTGCGGCTAAATCCAATCTGCTTTTTCTCTCCCCTTCACTGTCAACCATTTGACTGGGCTGCCGTGGTCCTGACAGGCCAATTAGATTCATATTTGCATATCTCTTTCGCTCCGTTTGCCTTGTTCGCAGAAGCGTAAAATAGGCTAATAAGGCGGCAGAACCTGTGTTCAGCAAGATTCGTTCAGAATGCTTTTACCGTGTGACATTTTGCCGCCTCCCCTTTACCTCTGACTGAGCCTGAGTGCAGACGAGTCCTTGATGAAATCCCAATTCTACAGAAAAGAAACAACATCTCTTGTTTCTGTTCTTTGTTTTCTGTTCTTTTGACTTCGTTTGTTGTTTCTTTTTCACCCAAGGTCTCAGCCACTAACATTCACGCAACGTATCGCTCTCAAAAGCTTGATGCTTGCCTTTGTTGAGAGATTAAACAGTTCATCCAATAATGGGAATGATTTTTCAGCTTTCTCATTGCTCAGACTGATAATACATTGTAGAAGTTACAGGATATCAAAGAAGTATGATTTATTTTCTTATTGCAATCCATCAAATTAATTAGCAAACAGTGGGTTATGCATTTCAAATTGTTTTTTTTTAATGTTACAGTATAAAAGTGGAGCTGAATATAAGATTATTTAGCTATAGTCTCACTAAAGCACATAGAAACTGGAACTCTGGAAAAGTCCATATGACTTTTGAATGTTTTCCCAAGTCTTTTAACAGCATATAAATCTTTTAATAGCTTTGCATGAAATTTCAGTCTGAAGCTTTTGTTCTGGGTGAGACATACCCTTAAAGCTGCAATCCGTAACTTTATTGAGATAATGTTGGAAATTGTGACTTTGCCTTCATTTGACTTCAACGTAATGAAATCATGTGAAGATAACCTGCAATATCATGTTTCAAACAGAGATGGCGGTAAAGAGGCAGATGTTATGTATTACAGCTGTAAGGTGATATGTGGGTTTGGGTAATCCTGACAGGAAGCTGCGTGTGCGAGGGATGGTTGGAGCAAATTCAGAGCCTCTTTCCTTGCCTTCTCTGGAGTGGCAACCTCGTTTCTCCTCAGATCAGATGGCGCACAGAACAAATAATAATGGTAAATTGTGAAGGACTGGGTCAGAGGAACGCTCTTCACAACTGAAGCGTATGAATTATGTGGGGAGAAGATACAAGAACGCGTTCATTCCCCAGGCTTTTCAAATATTTATGACCTTCTTGTAACACTACAGAGTGTGCGAAAGCAGTTCGTGAACTCATCCATAATGAAAGAGTAACGGACGTTCATCATGCGTTTTTTGAGACGTAGTACCTCTAACAGCTTTAAGTGAAATCGAAATGCCTTGCGCTCCAGGTGCTGTGATTTCTGCTCTTAGCTTCTCGTCGTTTGTGTAACGGCTCAATGATGTGCACTAGCCTTGCTAACAATTTTAGGTTGTAAGATTGTTTCCCTAATGTTTCCAGTAAGTAACAAAAACATAATGGATGTTATTTTGAATGTTGTTGGTGTAAACATTATTGCTTGTTATAGTAATGTTATGTAAACATTTTTAAAAGTTCTGTAATGTTCTTAAAACAACATTTACTTAAATGTTTTTATTATTTAATTATGCAACTTGAAGTGTGCAAGAATGTTTTAAAAGATATTTGAGAGAATGTATTTTATACATTCAGATATTTGAGAATGTATTTTATACAGAGAGATATTTGAGAGATAGTTTAGAGAACATTAGCCAACGTTCTGAAAACGTACCAACACCAGCAGCATGGTGAGGGAATGGTGACAAAACCTTTGGTATTTAGTATCATGTTTGAAGAGCCCTGTGGGAACGAAGACATAGAAATATGTTTTCATAATCGCTAGAACAGAACAACTTTAATTTTTCTACCTGCACCAGCGCTATTGTACGCTTGAGGCCTCACAGTTTATCCAAAGCTAAATATCTATAACACTAAATGATGCGCTAATTAAAATTCCAGTGAGTGATAATTATGCTAAAGGTCATTTACATTAAAGCTGACAGAACTGTGAAATTAACCCGCACAAGGATGAATTAAAAACAGACACCAAATGCCCCCACAGGCACAAAGTCTGCTAATGAAAATTTCCTGTCGCTCCAGAAATTCGGAAAAGAATCATGGATCATTCAAAATAATGACATTATGACGGCTTAAAGCTGCTATACGTAACTTTTGTGTCTCTGTCGCCATCTCTGTTTGAAACATGAAATTGCAGGTGACTTTACATGCTTTGTTTTACGTATTCTGAGATCAGATAAAGCAAAACTGACATTTCTTGGGAAACTGGACCCGGGACCTTAAATTATATTATCATCGTTGTGAAACTGGGTAAGAAACTATTTTTTTCTTTTTAACTCCCCCAAAAAGTTACGAATTACAGCTTTAAAATACGTGTCTGTTATTTAGAAACGTTAAAATTGAGGTGATGTAAGTGAGGTATAACAAGTGATATAAACAAAGTTTGCATGTGCGTTCCAGTGGAATAATTGATGGATAATGTTTAGTAAACGGTGGAAAAGCAGAATAAAACCTGACTGCACCTCATAACACAGTGTTTGGAAAGATTTAAAAAGCTGTTGCCACAGAAGTTATTGTGATGTCAGTATCACTTTAAAAATACCTCTGACAAATAAAATGGAGCATGACAGGGAATTTACAACTCAGTCTGTCAACGTGACAGCTGATTATTTGTAGTACAACCGCTGTGCACTTACTTTTTCTCACGACCTTCCATACAAAGGTTTTAATGCTTAGAAATTATTTAAAAACCTGCAATAATGTACAGTATCGTGATAGTAACAACCCAAAGAGTGATTGAATTTCAATGGAGCCATTTTGCTACTTTAAAACTCGCTATGAATTAATGAAACTGTTTGTGTGAACAACCTGGTTACAACTTAAGGCTCCTTAGGATGACAACACCTATTTGCCATGACTTTTAATCAGCCAATGGTTACTGTTTCTGTGGCGTTGTGTAGCTCCACCCACAGCGAGAGCACATTGAATGAAATCATATAATCTGGTATGTTTATCATTAATGAGAGATTGTGGAAGAAAGGATATTATTTGACAAACACCAAGTTCCACAAGATAAAATAAAAATGCCATCTGGTGAGTGTCACAGAAGCCATAGAGAGATCAGAGAGAGATCGGCTGTTCTGATTGGCTGTGAATTTGCTGTGTCTAGGATTTTCACTGCTTGTTGCTGGTTTCTTGTCGTCCCTGTTAAGGAAACGTTAGACGTGTGACATGTTTCTTACTGAACGTTCCTTCTTCCATAAAAATGACATGTTTTCAAAAATGTCCTTGCAATAACATTTGAGGATTTTGTATTGTTATAGATCATATATTTGATGTTTATCATAAATTAAGTGTTATCCTTAATTTGTTAATGGACTGTATAAAAAGTTACAGAATTGAATTTTGTTTTTGAAGAATGTTACTTCAGCATCTAAAGAACTGCTAGAACATTCAAAACATTTTTAAATATTTTTTTACCTGGTGGAAACATTAGGAAAATGTTCTTAGCGCCTGATATTGTTCGCTGGGAGTAAGTGTTCGTTCAGCCGGGAGTGTTTAGAGAAGGATGGGGAATATGGAAACGAAATTCCTCTACATGGTTTTATCCAGAGGCTAATTAATGCCTCTATAACTCCTCCGTCTACCTATTTAATGTGTGCACATGTGGACAGACAAGGTTTTGGGTCAATTACAGTAGTGTAATTACTGTAATTGGCTCATCTCCGCCCCATTACCCTTCTTTATGTCGCCCCTTAACATTTTGTAATTTGATGTGCAAATGATCGCAGGATCGCGTTGATGAATGATGGAGCAATTCAGAGCAAGTGCACGGCCATTAATAGTGCGGAGAAGACATGCTGTCTCAGGCAAGGTAAAGTGAAAAACTCACCTTCAGCCCATGGCGTGAGGCTCTGGGGCCTTGTTTCATATAGTGCCTCACATTTCATGCTAATGGCAAAGACAAAGTGCTGCGTTGTGGTGTCACGATGTTCAACGGACGCTTCCTGAAGTCTGTGTGCTTTATTGCAGCCTAACCACAGATTTCTGTGCAAGGTTGTTTGCGTACGTCCTATAATCAGAAATTTATTAAGGTAGCTTCTACTGGTGTTGGTTTTTTCTTTAAAGAGCTGCGGTTCAGTGAAGGATCTAACAAGATCACTGCATTTCTCAGAGTTATTGGTGCACATTTTTGTTCACAGTTTATGTTTGTGTTTTACAGTTTAATGCAGTTAGAGTGGCCAGGTTGGCTTTGAGCCTCTGTGTTGGCACACCTGACTCCATGCGATCACGGGTTCGAGGCGAGTGCAAGTGTGGCTAATTACATCCAAGCTATACATTTTAGCATTATGTATGTTCCTTTAAAAGTTAGTCTAGCTTGCAGTCTAGCAGTCTGCATTGTAAAGCCTTATTCATTTATTTAAATACTTTTTGATAGATACATTGTATAGTCATTTAAATAATAACTTCTGATATGTTTTATTGTGGGCAGGACGACGCCTGAATGCTTTATATTTGTTAAGTCACATTTTCTTTTTTTTTACAAACTTGAGTTTCAGATAAAACCTGCAGTAACACTGTGGATAACAGGCGACCTTTACAAAGAAAACTCTCTTCTCCACAGAGAACACTGTGATGTATAAGGTGAACTCAGTCTATAATCTTCTAGATAATACTTATCACAACCAATTTGAAGGCGTGGAGTTATTTTCCTCATTTGTCGTTTTCACAGAACTGATTTAATTAAAGGAAATCAAACGCTAACAACCTTAATATTATTTTGTTTTCAAAACATGTCCATCAGCAAACCCGACTGTCAGAGCGACAGGTCTTCTCAGAAAAGCTCATGTTTTTGTGTCGCGTGCCCTTGACTTGAGTTCCTCAGAGGTCTTCATGTTTTTTTGGGTGGAAGTGAAAAGGCAAAGCGAGTGGATTTGAAAGTGGTGCATTTGAAAGGCATTGTTAACGACTGACAGAGCAATGGATGAGGGTGTGGGGAGCCATCAATCACAGCTCCACCAAATGAAGTGAGAATCAAAGCAAACGTATACTTACAGGCACTTTTTGCTTTTGAAACTCTGAATGGGTTGATTCCCTCCCAACAATACATTGTGACAAGAAAGAGCCTTTTCTTTGCCACTGGGGCGAACAGCCTGTCGTGGAAGAACATTTGGTCTTTCTTCTCTGATGACGTTGACATTTGGGAAAATGCTTTTGTCAACGGTGGTCCTTTGACGACTCTTATTGTTCTGCTCCCCTAGACGCTCGCTAAAATGCAGAGCACCTACCTTATGTCACTCTGTGGGACGGTGTTGTTTCGCCCCCGCTGTACCGCCTCGCCTCCTGCACCGCCGTGAGTCACGTGACCTTTAGCTTCTCTCTTAGTAACAAGCTTTATGATTAAGAAAGGTCAAGTCATGCAGGGATCAGCCGCTGCGTGTCTCAGCTTTACTCTGCGCCTGTTATTTCATCACCTCTGGCTCTCGGTTGACTGCGACAGCGGCAGAACATCTTTATCGTGGAGACCTTTGTAAAGTGCTGTACATCTGCCGTGTACCTCTGATGTCTCTCAGAACAGCCTCAGTTGAAGCAAATTGCTCTCCCAAAAATTTTAAAAGGGCAGATGAAAGAGAAATACCAGCAGACCACCGTTACTTGGTTGTGCTCGATTCTTTATTGGGGCAAAAGACGTTTCACATCAAAGAAGCATTTAAAATTCCCTCAATTGAATGTGCTCCACACGTCTGTCATAAAAGCAGTCGGGAGGTTCTGAAAAGACTTCGCATTTTCCATAGGCACATTTTCAGATGCATTTAATGCGATAGTTCACCCCAAAAATGAAACTGGTCAAGGTTTAGTTACACTCACATGGGAAGTTTTATTAAACTTTTAATCCCTGTCAGCTGTGATAATCTACCATCTTCATGTTTGCGTATGTTGTGCTGTTTCTGTTTTCATTAGTTTATATTGATAACAGATAAACAGATGTTTGATGGTATACAGTTTTGCATTCGTTTCTTAAAAGGATTGATTTAAATGTGTGTTTTGGTTATGGACACACGATAAATGCAGGTTGCAGTGATCTGCGCTTTAGTTATGCTTAGAAATATTTAATTGGCATCATTTTGCTTATATGTGTGTTGGTAGTTTGTGTTTTATTGGAAATTAGTATCGTTGCCTAGTAACAATCACTTGAATATTATCTTTTTTTCATTTGGTATCTTCAAGCAATTATATATATTTGTTGGTTATGTAAGCAGCTAACGTGGCATTAACATTAGCATGGTAGCATAGCAAAAAATCTACTGTTTTAACCAACATTTCTAATGCTTTTAACAACCTTCTAAAAGTCATTTTTCTCCTCTTCCTACTAATCTTATTTGACAGCCATGGTCACCATTTACCTTCATTGTATGTAAGAGAGCGTGAAGATTTAGCAAAAGACACTTTTGTTTTTTATGAAAAGCAATCACTCAAGTTTTTTAAGGCATGAACGTGAAACGATGACAGAAATTTGCTGTTTCTTTAAAATACTTTTTCCAGCTTCTGCTTCACTGGCCTCAGTTTGAAAGCTATGAAATGTACTGGAACATTCTGCGTGCTGAGAGACGCCATCAATTTATCTTGCTGGGTTGTGAGGTGTCCGGGCAAGTCGACTTTCGGGTACAGGGAGGCTCACAGAATTACTCTCTGGCCTCTCATCTCTATGCAGAGAAATGAGGCGAGGCAAACAGCGACAGAGTCATAACTCAGGAGACTAGCTGTAATTATTCTCTTTGAGGATCGTAATTTAGAGGACTGTACTGTTTCACCAGACGTACCATTGCATTGCAACCGTTGCCCCTGGAGAGATATTGAGCGGTGAAGCAGTTGGCATCTGAGACCCCTGATCTTTCCTGAGAGGAACATCTGAGCTGGACCTCCAAGACTTTCTTTCTCACCATCTTTTATTTTGTCTTGGAGGCAGTTTTTAGCTGCCACATTTGTTTGTGATTTATGTGCTAAGCACACAAAAGTTTTTATTGGCTATCAGACACATTTTTATGTTGTAAGAACATTTCCTTAACATTTCCGTTTAGTAACAAAAATGTTAATGCTTTTTTCTAGTTCCAGGAGTGTTTAGAACATCAATTTTTTTGGATGTTGTGCTAATGCTATTGTCTGGATTTAGGAACATTATTCAAATGTTTCTTTAACATTTCAGTAACAATTAAGGATAATGGTTTTGATATATGAATATAATATATACTGCTAAAGTTACTGCAAGTACATTTTTAACATCTTTGAGAGAACTTTAAGACAGTGTTAACCAACATTTTGAGAGTGTTTCTGTAAACTGGGCAGACAGTTGCTCATTTGTAGTCATCTCACCTAATGGTTTCATGCTGTTGGTCTTAAAGAGAAACTGATTTCAGCTGAGTTGGACAGCCTGAAAACAGTGTTGCAACAAAAAACTACTGAAATCCGGTGTGGTCGAGCCAAGATTAAAGTCCTGCATTGATTGTTCTCTGCAATCCCACCTTGTTTTAGTGAATTACGGCTGATGCATGAAAAATATATGCATGCGATGCAAGATCAAAGCTTTTTACAACATGTTCTCTGGGTGCCATTGCCACAAAGCATTGCTTTGATTTTCATTTTATATAAAGAGCTGCAATTTTACCATTTTAACACTGTACTGTATTGCAATGCACTGTAGTGTAGTGTAATGTAATCTCACCAGCCTTCCTGAGCGTTCCTGTCGCTCATCTGGCAGAGCTTTGCATTAGCAACGCAAAGGTTGTGGGTTCGATCCCAGGGAATACCAGAAAAAATTGTATTAATTTACTATAAGCTGTTTTGGATAAATAAACATAATTTGCATATTTACCAGTTTTCAAAGTACCTTCATAACATAAAATCTTTAGATCGTTTTACTAGTAACAAGTGAACAGTAGTATGTATTTTTAAAGGTGTGTTTTGTTGGGGCTGTTTTGTTTGTTTCTTATGTTTTACTCATTTCCATTCTGTTTTTGTGTCTGAAGTTTATCGGTGTGTCAGGCAGCTGTAAAGATGATAACACTTACACAGAGAATCTCAATGCTGGATTTACGACAGCCACACAAACATAATCCAGGACTGTCTGAACTCTTTCTCAAAAGCATTGTAGCATGTTAAAGTTTTCATGCCTGGTGGCTGTGATAACCTGTCATGCCGCAATGATTAACATGCTGTCATAAATGATGCCACATCCGTGTATTTGAGTCTATAACTGTGTATATGTTTGTAACCAATGGTGTTGTATCCATATGTAGAAATCTATACATTTTTAATATGGAAGGCATTGTGTATTACTACAAATATAAGATGTATTTCACTCCGTGTGTGGGAGTGAAATACCTGGAATTGTCGCTTAGCATTAAATTGGTCATTTATTGTACCTTTAGATTTCCTGGAAATTGAAGATTGTTGCCTCCTGACAGTGAACTGAATATCTGATTTTCTTTGTTCCCTTAAATTGATAGTTTACCTCAGAAATGAAAGTCTTACATCATTCCAACACAAAAGAAGATATTTTGAGAAATCTCTCGGTGGTACAATGCAAGTCAAAGGGTGTAACTGTGGTTTGGATAGCAGCAGTCATCAGAATAACTTCTTTTGTGTTCCTTAGAAGCAAAAAAGGTCGCAGAGATTTAGAAGGACATGAGTGTGAGTAAACGATGCTAATCATTTTCATTTCCTATAGTGAAATAAACACCGCTGGCTTGGAAAAGCAGTTGCCTAGCGTACCGTTTCCAGAACTAGATAGCGACGCTTCTCCCTCCCACTTCCTCCCATGTTTCGCCCAGCGCCGTGTCTTCCTCGGGGGAGACAGGAAGTTCTATTTTGGTCCTTGATGTTTCGCTCTCTCACGTCCCCCCATGGCTCAGTCTCCTGACTCTCGGCATTTTGAAGAGCACTAGCACTCTATGAGTCCCTCTGCATTATTGATACACAGGCAGAGTTTTGCTGTTTAAGTGCGTTTTCAACAGTACTGGCACAGGGAGACGGAGTGTGCGTTTATGAACGCGTGTATGTGGGTGAGAGAAAGAGAACGATTTTCTGACTGACATAATGCGCTGCTGGCATCATACACGGCTGCGGCCCGCAGAATAAACGCACATTAAATCTAAAACAGAATGCTCATTAACATAATAGCCTGTTCAGATTCTTGTTCATAAGCTCGTAGCTTAGCACACGGAGCAGGAAATGAGAAAGTGTTCATTTTTATAAGGGAATCATTATGTGTAATCCCACGCTTAATTAAAAGTCTCGCTGTGTAAGACCATATGGATGCGTGGGAAAAGATTGAAGACCTGCACGTTTATCTGATGGAATCGTATGGACAGTGTCTGTAAAGTGCATCTAACAAAAGGTCCACAAGGCCTGCAAACATAAAGCAGCGCAAATGGAAACTGGTGGAGCGAGAGGCAAAAAGTGGGGCAATAGAAAAAACAGGCTTGCAAACTTGGCTTGTTTTAGAAAGAGCCAGAGGCTGAGAACACTGGCTTAGAGTTCAGCCAGGTTTAGTCTTTTAATCTTGTGTTTTGGAACCCCCGCAACCCAGCTGTGTGTG
>JBAJNP010003896.1:0-36634 GCA_036877545.1 Yasuhikotakia modesta
CTTCAGCATTATTTGTGGGTACTGTACAGTAATGCATTAAAACGCTGTATCTGGAAAATATATAGTTTTTTATGCACAATATTACTGTTTCCAGGCTTAAATGACTGAAGTATCACAACACAAACACTACAATGTCTTTTGAAATTTTTACTTCTCACTGGTTAAGCAAAGACATGATAAATATGTTATCAGTATAAACAGCTTTTCATGTAGGATTTGTGTCTTGTATCGTTATTAGTATAAAACTTGTTTATTTTTAATGCACCATGGCAATGGTTGCAGTAAATAACTTTCATTATTATGAGCATCTAAAAACACATCCGACTGCAAACTGGTCGAATACAGCGATACCTGCCGGTTAGCACTGAAGCTAATAAGCAATCTTATAAGAAGATAGTTATAAAGCACAACTATGATTTTAACTTACTTGTTCTTTTTTATGTTCTCACGTGTTAAATATATATCCGAGTTGTTTACGCAAGAAATAAAGCAGCTTTAGGATATATAAGCGATCACACTGCTGTTCTTTAGCGCCATGTTGCGGGGACAGAAATGTACTTCCGAGGTTACAAGAGGTTCATGGGAAATTGAGTTCATTTCACGTGTGACTTTTACGGCGTGCACAAAATGTATGAATAATGAGAAACTATTACAAGTTTAAGCCTATATTTTAAAAAGCTGTTTTTAAATGTTGCTTTTCCCCCATAGATTAATTGTTCTTTATCCGTCAGTGCTTAATGTTGAAGTAAATGTATAATATTTTTAAAAACTGTTTATCAATTGTTTGAAGAATTGGAAGAAGAAATGCAATAGCAAAATAATAACAATATGGTAACAGTTGTTACCATAACATACTGTAATGGCGTTGGCAGAACCCACAAATTCTAGACTCATTCTAGTGCTTAGTGCTGAGAAGGGCTCTAGTCTAGAAGCCTTAGAAGAACCAGTCTAGGAAGGATGCAGCCTCCTGTTTGAGAAGTACCCATTAAAATGTCTGTTTCTTGACTCCATGTATGACATGCACCCAATAAACCATGTAATTGAGATCTTTTACAGTTATTTATTGGACAGCATATTCATTTTTCCTCTAACTAATTATTGTGTAAGTAATGTTATTCCTGTACATAGATTCCTTCTACCAGTATTGCTCTTTTACCTGTGCTCAAAGAATTCCTGTAGACCAGAACTGTGTGTGCATGTACATATGGCAATAAAGTTCTTGATTCTTAAACCTCAAGTCTACACAAGTCAACTCCCAATGCATTCCTAATAAAAGGGGTGGAGCAAGAACACATCTGGGGTTTAATGTGAACTTGGCTAGATGTGAATTTTGAACTTCTGCAGCAACTCATGACAATTTACCACAAGTCCACAAGAACACAAGTATAGCATTTGTAATACAAGTGTGAAGTTAATGCATTTCATTGTTTTATTCATTTGCATAAAGTTATACACTTTCCACATTAAACATCATTATTGCATGTTTTGAGAGCTGAATTTTCTATTTCACACACACGCTGCACCCCCAGCAGCAAGGAGAAAATTGAAATTAAATTAGTAATAATAATTAATAATAATAATTAGAAAATAATTACACTTCTCACAATAATACTAAACCTACCCGCATGTATGCATGAGTACCATGTATTTGATGCTTCTTTTACTGTGTACATGGGACCATTGTTACTGAGGCTGGTGGTCTAATTGGTGATGCAGCATACAGCATATTGTATACCCAAACTTTTACTCAGACTCCTCCCCTCTTTAGAAGGGGAAGAAACTGCAGAGAATATCCACAGATGCAGAGCATAACCTGACTGATGAGAGGCTGATGACACTAACAGAGTTGCAGCTGGTAAAGAACAGATTTGTTTTATTTGTTCAGCACTGGATACATCAGAAAATTCAAACAACAAAGTCAGAACTAAATGCTTCATTTAATAATTTGTGCGATCCCACCAAGAAGAAAGATGAAATAAATGTGAGTTGCGTTTACACAGCTGGAAAGATGAACAGGTAACAGTTTCAGTTATGACATTGTTTTCTGTTTGCAGACTAATAGTTTATACTAATCCACCAATCAACTAATCCAACTTTTATAATGTATTATGTTAATGTATTATGTTTAAAAAAGATATATATTAAAGGTTGATAATAATAATTTAAAATGATGTTCTTTTCCAGTAGTATTACTGCTATTTATAATTTTCTATGGTTTTAATTTATATTATTATAAAATCTTGTTTATATAACTGCACATATATATGTATAATATAACTGCAGTTTGTTAATGTTTCTGTTATTAAATTATATACATATAATCCCCATGCAGTGTCTTTCCACTGTGGTGGTTTCATGTTTGATTTATAATCCCACGGGTCACATCCATCATACATTACAGCACGTTCAGAGTTCCAGACACTATTTCATAACACTATAATTTCTGTATGTTTCACATCTCCACCCTAGTGGACCATCCTCTTCTTCCTCAACAAGCACATCTGAGAGAACTCTGAGGAGCAGCGGCCTACACCCCTCTGTTCCTTAAATGTTCCTGAGGGAAACAATTAAACGAACATCTGTTCACTTTACAGCAGAGTGAGAGAATCCAGTTACATGACATTCTGTGGAGTTTGTGAGGCGTTCTTTCTTTCCTGAGACACCTGCAAGTTATTTCCTTACACTTAATAATGACTCACAAAAATCAATGTTCTACGATGGGCAACAAACTTTACTTTTTTGTATCTCTATAAGTGTTCTCTGCATCTCTATAAGTGTGAAAATTCTGTTAGATCCCAGTAGAGACCTGATGGCTGGTAAGGACATTAAGAACAGGAGTGGTAAACATCAGAAGGAGGTTTGTACAGTAACAGGAGCTCTGAAGATGCTGTATCAGCAAAAACTGCTGCCACTGGAGAAGTACTATGGCTTCTCCGACTTCCACTCAACAAGCCTTGAAGATGCAGATTTCAGCACCAAACCCATTATACTGGTGCTGGGTCAGTGTTCAACAGGCAAGACCACCTTCATCAGGTGAACAGTGTTGCATTCTGCTCTAAAACAATTTAGTATTGTGCTTTACAAATGTACATTACAATTTAAATTATCATTACAGTTAGAGAAAGTGGGCTACCCACTGATTTTGGGTGGGGGGTTGGGGGGGCAGGTAGCTAATTGTTGTAAAAAAAAAATACAGCAGATTGACCAATCTACTAGTTTAAGCTTTGTGTTCCTGTGTTGTTTGTGTATGTGTGTGGCAGATATCTTCTGGAGCAAGACTATCCAGGAAGCAGAATAGGCCCAGAACCCACAACCGACAGTTTCACGGCTATAATGCATGGAGAGATGGAAGGAATTATTCATGGCAATGCTTTAACTGTAGACCCTAATAAGCCCTTCTGCAAACTCAGTTTGTTTGGAACCACCTTCCTTAATCGGTGAGTGAAACAGATGCAATGATGCAATAAGAAGAAATACAATAATATGCAACAGAAATATTAACCTTGGACTGCACGGTACAAAATGAAGCAGAAATCACTCTTTAGAGAAAGGGTGGATGCAGCCTGCTGGGAAATGTATTAGCAAATGCATCATTGTTTGGCACAGCTGATTGGAACCCTATGAGGGGACAATTTTTCCCACAGATTTTGAAATGGCAGATGCAGCTGGAATGAAGTCAATTATTGTGATGAATAATGTTTATTTCTGCTGTTAGATTCCAGTGTGTACATCTACCCAACCGAGTTCTGGAGAGCATCAGCATTATTGACACACCAGGGATTCTGTCTGTAGCCCAGCGCAGAATGAGCAGAGGTACAAGAATATAGAAAGTGTGGGACACTTTGATATCTTTGTATGAATTGGGTACAACACAAAACCTGAAACTCTTTTCAACACACCAGTCATCAGTGACAGGAAATTCATGTGTCAACAATAAAATGAAGTTCCTAATATTTAAAAATGCTGATCGTAAGCAATTTCTGAATGTAAAACTACATATTAAATGAGCTGTTTTGTTTATTGGTGTTTTGGTGGGCAGGTTTTAGAACCATTTTAACTCTGAACAAATATTAGAAACAAACAGCAACAAATATTAAAAAACAACAACAGATAGACAAGAAAAGGGAAAATCCTTCCTCACAGGCAAATTAAACATAAATAATTTTAGTTATTTTATGTAAGTAATATATAACAGTAAGTAATATATAATAGTAATTGGACACACATGTAGATCCTATTCTTGTAAAGTATTGTAGAAGTTGTTGAAGAAAGGTCATAAATAGTCATTTAATCCACTCGGGAACAAATAAAACATTATGGTACTTTTGTCTGACTGCCAACCCTTGGCCAGTCATTCTTTTACAGTCCATATGAAATCAGTTTACAGAGGTGGAGTTGCATATCTTTACAGTGATGTAGCCCTTAGACTGCATACATTATTGACAGGGTGACGTCTCAGATCAGCACAGACATTTACTGATCTTTGCATGTCTCGTTTTAGGGTATGACTTTCCGGCGGTTATTCGCTGGTTTGCGGAGCATGTAGACCGCATCATCCTCCTGTGTGATGCACATAAACTGGAGATCTCCGATGAGTTCTCACGCACTATTTCTGCATTACGCGGCAATGAAGACAAGCTCCGGGTGGTGCTTAACAAAGCCGACACGGTGGATTCCCAGCAGCTGATGCGAGTGTATGGCGCTCTAATGTGGTCACTTGGGAAAGTGTTCTGCACTCCAGAAGTTCTGAGGGTTTACATTGGGACTTTCTGGTCCTCCCCAATGCGTATGACAGACAACCGAAGACTGTTTGAGCAGGAGGAGGAAGATCTTTTTGCAGATATTCAAAACCTGCCGAAGAATTCTGCATTGAGAAAACTTAATGATCTGGTGAAACGTGCGCGGCTGGTGAGGGTGAGCACTCCATGTTTCTTCTAGAAGAGAAAATGAAACGTTTATTTACTGAGTGCAGTTTATCCTGCACTCAGCAATTCTTCTCCCCATATTAAAGAATTATATTTACACTACCACCTACTTTCTTTATTTGACTAATAATAACAGCCAAATGTCCAAATTTCACCACGCAATGTGTGATGTACATACTAGTTTTCACCTGTAAATATGAACAGGGTTTTCTTGAAAATGGGAGAAAACAAACAATAGGTTAAATATTTCTTTTTGAGGACAAAAAGCTATAATCTATTTCTTGTGAATCCATTGATTTAATCCATTTGGGGGGTTGGTGCTAAACATTGACTTAAAGGGCTTCTCTTATTTCCTTTCTTCACCCACAGGCCCACGCTTACATCATTAGCTCTTTAAAAGAAGAGATGCCTTTAGTTTTCTGCAGAGAGAAGAAGAAGAGAGATCTTATTTATGACCTGCCCATCATCTTTTCAAGAGTCCAACAAAGGCACCAGATTTCACCTGGAGATTTTCCAGATTGTGCAAAAATGCAGGTGCTTTACATTTTCTTTGGTTACAGTAAAGAGCATAAGAGTGAGATTAAAAAAAATTATATTACTTCTGCCTAACGCCCATTTTCCACATATTTGCAAACAGGAGCGACTCATGAGTCACAACTTCACCAAGTTTAAAGGCCTCAAGCCTAAATTCTTAGCTGGTTTAGATGAGTTAATAAACACTGACATTGCCAAACTGATGCCTCTCCTACGTCAAGAAGAGCAGGAGTCTGCTGATCAGCTGGTGGTTCAAGGAGGACTTTTTGTAGAGGGGAACCCTTTTCATCACTGTGAATCCAATGCAGAAGGTGATCATGTCTTGGCAGATGAAGAATGGGTGGTTTTAAAAGATAAATCAAAGTATGATGAGATCTTTTACAACCTCTCGCCCCATGGGGGCAAGCTAAGTGGGACTAAAGTGAAAGATTGGATGATAAGAACACGGCTACCCAGTTCAGTCCTGGGAAGAATTTGGAAGCTATCAGATGTGGACTGTGATGGGATGTTGGACGATGAAGAGTTCGCTTTGGCCAGTCATCTCATTGAGGTAAAGTTGGAGGGTTTTGGACTCCCTCGTGAGCTGCCTGAACATTTAGTACCACCTTCTAAACGAAGACCACCAAGCTTGAGCACAGAGAGCAGAGACAGTGAATATGGTGTGGGTTAGTATGACTGGATTAAAGCCAATGCAAAGTGTTGTTTGGTTTTGTGTAAACATGTCTTAATCTATACATCAAAAGAATCTCAAAAGACAAGTTGTATTTGTTGTTCTACAATTACCCAAGGGTTGGGCACAGTTTGTTCTGTGGCTGTGGTGAAAAAAAAACCTCATTGAGACCTAATAAATGGGAACACAAAATGAGAAACTCTTCTCTCTTCACTCATAGTGCTTCAGCTCCGCTCTAGTTGCTATTGTTTACTATATATTTGAGCTGGAGCAGGACCTGCTTATCCAGCAGGGTTAGTTTGGTCTGTTTTTGGTCTGTTTTGAACATTTAAGCGCAGTCCATATCGCAGCATTATACAACACTTTTTCTCACACTTCTGTATTCTGTGATTTCTGTATTCATATAAGAGCACAAACTGCTGTCATTGCTGTTGCCAATACCAACATAAATCAAAATAAAAGTATAATTTTATTTAACATACGCAAGTGTTATATTTATTATGTGAAACTATGGGTGTCCTCCAAGCTTTTCTAAATGCATTAATTATGTAGTAAGTTTAGATGTGGTAAAATATATTTTAAATGTAAAAGTCTTGTCCAGAATTATTGCGTATGATCTGCTTTTAAATTCCCTTTAAAAAACGCTGAGAGAAAGACGCAACGCGGTTGGTCATTGTCCTATTACATAAGATCTTGCGTCACTGGTTCCGCCTAAATCCTTTCGTAACGAGTGAGACAAACAACAGATACATTTACCAGAACCGAAAGCAGATCCCGCAGATCGAGAGCAGGAGACTTGCTCAGATCAGCAACAACTGTCAGGATGGGTGTAAAAGTTCACGTAATTTACTGGTAGGTGGGAGTTATGCTGTTATAAGTATTTGCTTGATTTTAGTGGTATTTCAATAGCTTCGACTTTACAAATTTAACATATGATATAATAAATAATTATAAATGCGATCATGTTGCTGTTCATTGCAAGAGGTCATTAAAGCACATTTTATCTGTGCCACGTAAAGAATAAGGACAACATCGTTCTCGTCTTAGTTAGATACGGTTGCTAGGTGTTTCCTTGTTTAGACCAGTATTGTCATGCAACTGAAGGGAAACCTTCCAAGATTTTTTCTCTGTCCGTCCCATTGCGTTTTGCACATTTTGTACGTAGTTGCATTTTGTAAATAAGTTTAAATCGTTACATCATTAACATGACGAAACAATCGCAAGGGGCATTTTCATCATTGACTGTTAACGTTGAATTAATGCAAATCCCTAAAGTGTTTTATATTTTACATCTCCTAGTGGTGGATGAGGGTACAGGCCCAAGGTAAGTTAGACGTCTTCATTATGTATATAAGAGCTTGAAATATTATGAAACCTGTAAAATATTAAGTATTAATAATCAACATCAACAATAATCAATATCGTTAGTTTAATAATCATAATTTATGGAAATTATTGTCCTGTCTATATCTGCATCAGCTCTTCTTTCTGTTTTAGTTCACCAAACTCAAGACATTGCTTGAGGATCAATTTCCCGGCGAACTTGAGATTGTATGTAATTTATTTGACTGTAGTTTTATTCTTTTGTTTTTAATAAGAAATAATCAAATAATAATAATCAAATGTATGTTTGAATGATACTAATAATGAAAAATTATATGAAATAATGAAATAATAATGAAACGTATGCATAATTTGTTAAATATACGATCATTAATGTGGGCTTCATGGTTTCCTCATTTATTGTTCCATCTCATTTTACTATCGTTCCATCTGTAGACCGGTGAGGGCACACCCTCTACCACAGGGTGGTTTGAGGTGGCAGTAAATGGAAAGTTGGTGCACTCAAAGAAGGTTGGATATTTTTCTTTGTTTTTACTTTCTTGCTTTTACTTAACGTTCTTAATAAAGTGTAATTGTGTTGTTACTTGCAACAAAACTCTCATGTGTTTGTGTCTGATGGTTTTACATTTGGCTGATCTTTTCTTTGTCAGAATGGAGATGGATTTGTTGACAGCGATGCAAAAATGAAAAAAATTGTGAGTGCCATTGAGAATGCCCTTCAATAAAAACCATGGGCCGATCATAGAGGTGAGAATATATGGTTATTGGTTAAATGTATAATGTAGCCAAATTGTACATCTACACGTATAATATAAGTTTTTCTCTGCTAACTTGTCTTTTGTTTCTCTTTCTGTTTTTATTCTCTCTGCAGTTTTTCTTCTCTGTTTGTTGGTCTCTTAGGCAGTGCAACAATGATGGTGACTTCCAAAGTGTTCCACACGGATGTTGCTTGATGCTACCTGTTCTTCCTAGGTGGAAACTTCCAGAGTGGGAAATTCTGTGCTATACTGCATTAGAAAACAGCTTTAACGGTTGGAAAAAATAAGGGAAGAAATAAGGGAAAATATAAAATTAAATGTAGACAGAACATTGTAAGTTAAGCTCCATTTTTGTTTGTGTGTTTACTTCCAACAACGCACAAGTTTAAGAAACATTTTGGCATTGTTTAAAAATTTCAGTGCAATAAAAATGAATGGTGCAATTATTTGTCTGCAGTTTTTTCTCTCTGTATTTTTATTTCCTCTCTATATGTTTATTGAGCCAAGATGCGGCTTGTCCTGGTCTTATGCAGATACACAAAAATGTTTTGAGTTAGTTAGTAGAAATGCATTATTAACAACCATTCATGAATAATTTAAGCGGCTGACAATAGGGAGTCACTCAAATGTTCATCTGATCTCAACCTGATGATCCCACTGTTTTCTTCATGGGTAAATTTAATTAATTGGGGAAAATGGCAGATTTAGTGAATAGTGCATCTTTAAAAGGGTCATGACATGAATCAAATTTCCCTTGGTCTTTTGACATATGAGAGGTTGTGGTATCATTAATACATCCTGCATATTTCATAGATTGAAATGTCCTTCTTTTGTTATAGCCTCCATTTATTTTAGTAAAACCTGCAAGCAAGAAAACCTGAGCAAGATGCCAACACCTTCTTTTACATCATTGCATCACTGGCTCCGCCCACAGTTGTTCAGCCACAAAGAAAGTGAAAACAGTCCTCACAGGACAGAACAACATTACAGTAATGTGTTCTGTATTTGGGATGAATCTACTATGACATCGCGAAGGAATGTGTGGACCTAGAGACCTTGTTACAAAATACATTTGGGATAGCAGTAAGAAGCTGGTCAAATGCTGTGCTGTTTATTGGCTGAGATGTTAGGCAGATCATATGAAATACACCCAAAGGTTCCCAAAAACTATTACTTCTGTTTCGTTCTCATTAAGTTGAAAAAAGGTATTTGTTAACCATTTCTTAATATCCTACAGACAATCCAACAGTGGTTGAATTTACAACAGGCATATCAACTGGGTATCATCAGGATATAAATAAAGAAACGTGCGACAGACAGACAGACAGACACACACACACACACACACACACACACACATACACACACACACACACACTACAGGTGAAATGTTGCTGGTATTTTAATTAACACATAAATTAAGTGCCATTATACATAATAAAATATGCTATATAAATACTCCTTCAAATATATTTAACACACATTCTATAGGGAGAGAAACACTGAACTTGAGCCACATTAAAACATTCGAGCTTTAAGCTACAATAATACCCAGAAAATATATAGACAGATACATTATTAAAAGATAAATTATTAATATTTAACGGTTATAAATAAATACGTTTATTTTATATAAAATACTTATGGACGATAAAAATATTAAGGGATACAATTTAAGAATCAAAATGTATTTTTATAATATATTTATTTGTTATTTAAAGTGTATAGGGCCCGTATCAGACCTCGTTAAGGTTACTGTACCATCGTGGATATTGTGCAGTTATTAATATACAGCCATGGATTATAAAAATATAATTGCAAATTAATAATAAAACGACTCTTATTCTTATTGCTCTATTTTGTTGTTGCTATTGTCTGTAATTGACAATAATATACTGTCAAAGTGCTGTTTGTGTTTTGCTCCGAACACACAAGGGAAAAGCTGTATGGGAATGAAGTCTTTTCATTTGTCAGCCTTTACCCATAATTCCAGCCGTCGCTGTGCCTCAGACACTCCGGAAGTGAGGCGTTTATTGACAATATGGTGACCGGGTTAGTTAAGACGGGACTGGAAATTTCCGAGTCGGATTTGTCAGTGAACTGAGATGTTTGTGATCGAGAGGTTATGAATGTTATGTTATGAATGAAGGGAGACGGGACTCCGCGGGATGCTGTGTCTAAAGTGAACAAGTGTCCACAGCCCTAAATTTATCATGCCGTTCTTCAGGCGGAAAGGTAAGGAAGTGATGAGATGATAGCAGGACAATTCGGGCTTTATGGACCGACGCTGTACTGAATAAATCATGTTGAAAAGCATGATTTTATTCATAATAATAGTTATGCAATTCCTCTTATTCAACGCTGTCAGATGGGGATTCTCTCACAGAGAGAATCTATGCCTTCCTATCAAATGCACATTTCGTTATTAAAATCAAATGTAATGGATTTCAATTAAACTCTGTGTTAAGTTTTATTTATTACAGTCTATTATTTCTATTGATGTAGCTTTTTACAATGAGCTGTTATGTCGATATTCAGTGAAATATGCAAGCAACACATCTGACAGTTATGTGTTCACATAAAAATGAGATGTTACAGTTTTATTACAATCTGAAACTAATGCAAATAGGATCAGACAAGGATCGCTAGGAATTAGATCAGTGTTGTCCACTTGCCAATATGTAGATTTCTGTGGGATTCTTGTTTAATCTATTTTGGATTAGTTCCAATTTATATTTCCATCTTGGTCTCCATTTTTCCATTACATTTCACCAGCATTTCTTTAATGTTATGATCACACCAGAGGGTTACAGAATGATGTCATACATGTTCATTTGTAAACAATTGAGCAAAACGTTTAGACAATATTCAGACAACTTTGAGATTGTCAGTGTTGGAAAGGGATAATAATGGGAATTCTCATGATGCTAGTCTTTGTAATTTGTGTTTTCCCTGTAGACAAACAACAGCCAGGCCCATCCCATGCAAATAAGTGTTTCTCAGTGTAACTACCCAGATGATTGTGTTTTTTCTTTGTTGGTGGATTTTCAAGGCAGACGCCCCAGATGAGACGTTCATTAGCTAAGTGATTATCTACCTTGTAAATTATATTTTCAATGTTTCTCACTCGCAGCTAAAGGAAAGGAACCTGAGCCACCAACAGATCCCAAAGCCAGCAAAGGTGAGACCAGTGTACTGCTAAACTCTGTTACTGTTTTAGTTGATAGGAACCTGTGCTGACATTGTATTGGGTGTTTTGCCTTTCCAAGTTACTACCCATAAACGTTTTCTTCGTGGTCTGGTTTTATCTATATGGCTGTTGCTATAGTAATGTTTCATCACTGTTTTCCTCTCTCCAGCCCCTGTGTCACCCCATTCCCCCTCTATCAGTGGCAACAATCACCATGCTGTATTTGAGGTGGCGGGGCCCAGCCATGTGGCTATCAATGCAATCTCAGCCAACATGGACTCCTTTGCCCATGGCCGCACTGCCATCCTCAAGAAACAGCCCAGCCACATGGAGGCGGCACATTTTGGAGACCTAGGTATACAATTCATGTGCTGGTGAAAATGTATATATCAACACTTGCCAAAATTACCTGTATGTGTTTTGATGGTGTTCTGCCTTTTAAAGCAACTAGTTTCCTTGTACCAGTCCGTACAGCCTGCCCTTGTTTTTTGATCAGCTAAGTGCTAATTTAAGTAGCACTTCAGTCTAGTTGTATTTTGTGCTGAGCATGTTAAACTCAAGTATGCTAACAGAGACAGCTGAGTGTTCTTTGAGGCTCTGGAATTCTCAAGAATTTGGATTTTGAGATGGAAGAAAACATTCTCACTCTAACATGACTTCAGAAATGTCTGCTTTGGTCAGAAAAGGAGAAAAAAATTAACAGAAGAAATGTGCAGTGCGTGATTTAGCCTCTGCTCTCGACAGATGAGACACCACACACCCCAAATGAGATTAGGTTAGTCTCTTACTGTGTGTAATGCACATAGTGTATGTGTGTGTGAACACATGCTGTCTGTAAACAAGAAATACTTACGCAAATATACGCAGGTATGCAAGTGTATTCAGGTATATCATGTATTCAGGTACAAGTCATGCATGATTTGTGTGTAACTACAAAATGCTAATATAAATATGTGTATTGCTTGTGGTTTGTCTGAATCTATTGTTGCATTGTACATCTAAAAGCATTTGGCCAGATTTTTAGCAGTTTTGTGGGCCTTTTGTTTTGGCACACTGGAGGTTTTAAAATTCACATTTGGTGTGTGATTGTGTAATTGAAAGCCATTGAAATTTAAAAACAACTATTCCTAAATGTCCCTGGAAATTCTGTAGGGAATCAATGACTAGATGCTAATATGTTAAAATCTCTGGACTTATTACAGTAATGAGACAGAAATTGTCATCAAAATAACAAAAACAGGCCTAATTTTCCTCATGCCAAGTGTAATTTCATATATTTTCTTTTAGGTTTGGAAACTTTGTCATGTTCTCAGAGAAGTCAGATCGTTTAGTGGGTTCGGTCTTCATGCTTGGTTTAAATGTCTCTTTAGCCCTCAGAAATAATGTCACGCTTTCTTTTAATGGACTCTTATCACAGTGACAGTTACAGATATTAAACATTAAAACGTGTATCTTGAAGAACCAGTTTTGCACATCTGAGAGAATGCTGCAAGGTGACTTTCACATGGGCAATGATTATGACGTCAGGTGTCTACACAAAGGGGAATAGTTGTTGCTCATAATGGCTTTCTTGTATCATGTACCCACCTTCTAATACAGTTCATTTGGATTTATTGTGTGGACAAGTTAAGCTTTTGATCCATTCAAAACATGTCAAGGCTGTTTAATAAGATTTTTTTGTTATTTAAAGAACAAAGTCTCAACAGCTGTTGTGTATTACAAATGCAGGACTGGGTGTGATTTGGGTAGATAATAGATTGTGTTTAAAAAAAATGTTTGCCAGATATAGACAAACTTCAACCTTCACCATTAAATTTGAATACAGTTGTGACAACTAGGGGAGGTAGAATCTCATGGGGAGTTGAATTTTGGTAAAACAGGTGCACACTCTAAGATCTGAACAAAAAATCACAATTAATTCCAAAAAATCACCATTAATAAGAATAGACTGAGAATCATTAAAGATGGAATCAACTTTCTCCCAGGTTTCCATAGGCTTACCAAACAATGATTTAACTGACAATGTTGCTATATCCTGTTTACAAATCAGCAGTCTTTATTTATGAATCTTTTGGGGTTAAAAACACATTCAGAAAAAAAATGGGGTTAAAAACACATTCACAAAAAATTGTAGCAATCAGTTTACAAACAATTCATATTAGCATATTTATTTATTTAATTATTTATTTGTATTGTAGATGGCTGGGAAAATAAAAGGCTTGAGCAAAGGCAGAGCAACATTACAGCATTTGGGAGTTTTATTTGTTGTTGTGGAAATGATTGGTGTAGTTTGATCTAGTTTTGTTTTGAATTTAAATAGTTACTGTTGACCCAAAACAACTGAGTGTAAGTTTTGCATGGGCAAGCATCTCCACTCGCATATTTTTAGGTTTGTCCTCTTTGGAGTATTGGCATGTATGCTTTATAGCAGTGGTTTTATTGTTTTTCAGGTCGTTCCAGTGTCAACTACCAGGTTCAAGAGACTCATTCCCGACTTTCTAAAACCATAGACCAGATCTTGCGGGATAATGTGGCTTTGCCGTACTTCATACAGTTTATGGAGACCTGCTCGGCTGAGCACCTGCTCCGCTTCTGGCTTGATGCCGAGAGCTTTCGTTCCACCACCTGGTCCAGGGTCAGAGCACACAGCCTCAACTCAGTCAAGCACAGCACCTTAGCTGAGCCTGCAACTGTGTTAGAACCTCCCAACTTTCCAGACTCCACCTATGATTCCGACAGAACCTCTGCGCTAGATGAGGATGATAGCAAGGACCCTTTTCCTTCCCAGACTTCCACCAGAACTCAGAACACTAACTCCCATTCTGGGGCTCTGATAGACCACCAAAACTCTGTTAGCTCGGAGAAGGGGGCCCGACCTGGTGCCCCCCAGCTGCAGCCCACACTAAGATCTGAAACACCCACCAGACAATCCACCTCCCGGACAGGCACTCCAATTAAAGGCCAGACTACTGGTAGCCTATGTGAAATCTCAGACAAGCTTAAGCAAAGTAAGTACTGATCTATACTATCTACACACAGACACACATATACACTTGCACAATATTTCCTGGTGTTACATTTTGTTCGTTGAACGTATGCAATTTCTGTCAGGACCCTGTCTGAACATAATCCAGGTATTCGTTAAGTAATTTAATTGTTAATTATTTTTTTCAAATTTGAATTTTAATTGATTTTCTTTCTTGTTTTCAATATTCAATATTCCACCCTGTAATATTTCTGTAATAATTTTTCCTAAGTCAGTTTTTCAGTGACATCCTCAGCAAGTGTCTAAACCCTGGTGAACCCTGTTATATTAATGCTTCCTTAAATTACAACACAAGTATGTTCATTCTCTCAAGTTACAGAACAGAAAAGGATAATATAACAGGAATAAACTGTGTAACAAACGGATTGGAGGGAGGAGATAAAAGATGGTGAAAGAGCCTGAGGCTTGTGAGAATTTATAGCAACTGCTAAAGTTTAAACATGGTGCTTTGGTTTAAACATCACTGTACTGTTTCTATAGTAGACCAAATACACTATATACATATAATAAATATATACATTGCATTACATCCTGTGTGTGGTGTGAATAGCTGCTCAATAGGCTTCTCATAGTCAGTGAACTTTTAGCATTACACTGGGCAACATATTCCTTAGGTAGCAGACAATGACTTTTCATAAATGCATGGCATTGGTTTTATTGGGCACGCTCAGTAAACTCTCCCATTTACATCTTGGCTGTGGGCTGCAGTGAACAGAAGGCTCAGCATTACCTGTAAAGTCAGCAGCTGAGTTTTCATTAATGGCTCATACAGAGAAGCTCCGGGCTGTAAAATCAGCCAATGGAAAGAGTCAGTTGAGCCAAAAGACATCAAATCAGCTTCAGACGGAGAGTCAGGTCATATCAGCCTGTGGTTTCTACACTCACAGTTTTCTGTGTCTTAAATGAGAACCAGTCTTTGTCTTCAGCCTTTGTCCGCTTCAGTGTGTTTTATAAGCGCTGCTATGGATCTTCTAAGCACCTCAGATGTATTTGTTCAAATTCTAGATTCTTCTGTCTGTAGACCCCTATTACATTTTAAAGCACTCTCAACATATTCCTTAAAAACAGACCTCCTGCCATAGGTCAGAATGAAACCAGTGTCTTGTGTCCTCAGTGTAAAATAATAATGTGACACATGTATCCCTTATATCAGTGTTTAACATTTATGTTTATGTTGCAGACGATTTTGTATGACGATTTTGAGACATTTGCTGAAAATGTTCTAGTCATTTAGTGTCATCTAGTCACTTGTTTAATCTAAAACTTTGAGGAATAATTGTGATTGAAAGATTATTGTTGTTTAATTTAAAAACGTTGTTGAAGAGGGTTGTTTCATTTGATAAAGATTTGTCTTCATCTCTCTCTCTCTCTCTCTCTCTCTCTCTTTCTCTCTTTCTCTCTTTCTCTCTTTTCCTGGTTCAGGTATAGAGAGGGATGCAGTAAACATTTTCACTAAGTACATCTCTCCAGATGCTGCTAAGCCCATTCCCATCACTGAACAGATACGCCATCAGATTGTGGGTATGGGAACTCCTCATCACAATGACCTTAATGTAATGACCTCTCAGGAAGTACTACAGTATTTTTTCTGTGTGTGCAAACTGATAATCATGTGCAGGTTATATGCTGTGCTAGTTTTATGAGGGCACTTGTGGGGTGTAACGATAGCTGTTTATTTTCTAAATATTAAAAACCAGGGGGGTTGTGGGTACTGCTGGAAAAGGGTTTGTGTATAGTATAATAATGTATAGTATGACATAGGCCAATGTCTGGTTTACTGGACGGTTTGTACAGCACTGTTTGTTAAAACTACTTTTAAATAATAAATAATGCTATACACTAAGACATTAGTGAATGTTTTAAGTGAAGTAGTTCCTACCCAAAGGCAGGGATGGTTTTTAATGTATTTCTGCAATGACTCATTTAGGCTCCACCCCCAAATGTAGTTAATCCCCCCATATAAACTTTTGACAGGGAACTTTTTCTTATTATTATGAAGTGAATCTAGTGTTGACTCCAAAACAGTGATATGAACAGAACTGTGGCATATCATTACACCCCTAGCACTGTGTGTATGTGCATCTGTAGATTTGTAATCATAAATCAAAGTGTCATTAAATAACAGTGTTTCAATATGTTTTAGTGTAGTGGCAAAGTGCAGCTTAAATTCTGGCTAGATAAAAGAATCACAGATTAAGCATTAGATAATTTTATTAACACCAGGTAATGTTAGTTTTTTGCATTTTTGTTTTTGGCCAGCAAAAATCTGTGGGGAGGACGGACAGGTGGACCCAAACTGCTTTGTCATTGCACAATCTGTTGTGTTCTCTATTATTGAACAACAGTGAGTAACTTACCGATCAACCAGTCCTTTCATATTGATATATTTATTTATGTATGGAATGATGTGTGTACAGTATATATGTGTACCTATATATATGTATGTATGTACTGGATATATATATGTATGTTTATATATATGTTTATATGTATATAAGATTGACTTTATTCGTCTATTTGTGGAAGTGTGTATTAACCCCAGCATATAATGTGTTCAATGGTTTGTTTCACAGGCACTTTTGTGAATTCTTGCGCAGCCATTATTTCTGTAAGTACCAGATTGAGGTGCTGACCAGTGGCTCGGTGTTCCTGGCAGACATCCTGTTCTCTGAATCGGCCCTCTTCTACTTCTCTGAGGTAACATTATATAAATATTATATAAAGAAAGATTCAGTGATATATACCAGGATACAATGTATTCTGAAATATATATGTTCAGATATTTGTGTTTATTAGGGTATTTATTAAGATGCACTATGACTCCACATAAGAATAATCCCTCAATCCACATAAAAATAATACCTTTTTTGTAATTCACTTTTAAACCAGCTAGAATGAATCTGTTTCTAAATATCATCATGTTTCAGAAGTGCAAGTGTGTGTATAAATTCTGAATTCTGGTCCCAATGTAAGTGCTAAAGCATTATAAAGTGGGATTGAATTGTGTGTGTGTGTGTGTGTGTACACTTGTGCTGACAGTACATGGAGAAGGAAGACTCCATGAATGTTCTACAGTTCTGGCTGGCTGCTGAAAACTTTCAAGATCAATTGGCTGCCAAGAAAGGCCAGTATGATGGACAAGAGGCCCAGAACGATGCCATGATCCTTTATGACAAGTATGTCATCAAACATCAACACAATGTCTGTTCTGGTACATTATATGGGACTGGAAATCCATTATTTTTTCGATTTAAAAATTTGAGAAATGATGTCGTCTTTATAGGTATTTTTCACTCCAAGCCACAAACCCGTTGGGTTTCGGTGACTCTGTACGGATGGAGATCGAATCCAATATCTGTCGAGAGGGTGGACCTCTCCCCGACTGCTTTAGCACTCCTTTAAGACAGGCCTGGACCACCATGGAGAAGGTGCTTAGCTTATTATCTTGACAGAAGGGCTGCACAATATACTGAAAGTATAGAAATAAAAAATTTGCACATTTGTACATCGCAATGATTTGCAGTAACTGAATTATTTTAGCACTTTAAAATCTTCTGTATGGTCTAGTCTAGTTTGATGGAGTTTTTAGGTTGAAATATGTTACAGTTATGAAAGTAAATCAAATTTTGATTTGTGTCAAAAGCATTTGAAACAATTGTAAGCAAAGCAGTTATATATTTACTTTTTGTCTTTAATATGAACAGTAGTTTTCTCATTGCAAATGTAAATATACTGTAAAAAATGCAACAATATAAGAAAAATGCTGGTAAAGTTCTCATGCCCTCATGTTACATTAACCTCAGGTTTACATGCCAGGATTTCTGTCCAGCAATCTTTACTACAAGTATTTAAGTGACCTCATCAACTCTGTACGGGTGGACGAGTTTGCCACAGGAACCACCCCAGTGCTGGAGCACTCCAGGACACTCCAGGGCTGGACCCAGGAAGGAAACCCAAATGTCACAGAGGGATCACAAGCTCAGGTCCACATTTTATCTGCCGTTGCAAACTTTTTTTGTTGACACTTTGTTGTAGTTTGTACAGAAGGTTTTCTAACTAAACTGACAGTTAATTAAAACAGCAGACACAGGACAAAATAGCAGAAATGGGACAAGACTGAAAGTTGAGGTGATTTACCATACAGATTCTAAATGCTCAAATCTTACCAGTGAGTGCTGTGTACCTGTTAGAAAAAGCAGAGTTTGCTTCTTTTGTTTATTAATGATGTATAGAAAGGACCACATATATACAAGTTCAATTTGAAGTTCAAGTTCAATTTATTCATAAAGCGCTTTTCACAATGGTACATTGTCACAAAGCAGCTGTACAAATGTAAAAGAAAATATCCAATGATATTTAAGGTATGTTAACAAAACTTGAAATGAAACGGTTCAAACAATAAGAAAACAGACGTCATAATCAATACATACTCATCCCAACAGATATAACTGACATAGAAAGTATACAAATAATTAGTGTAATGTCAAAACTAGTGTCAGCAGACTCCCGTTAAGCAAGCCAACAGGGCGACAGTGGCAAGGAAACAAAACTCCAATGAAGGATAAATGGAGAGAAAAACCTTGTGAGAAACCAGGCTAGGCCGGGAGGGCCAGTTCTCCTCTGGCAAGTTAAAGCTGCAGTCAGTGGTAGAAATGTCCAAATGCTGATTTTAGTTTAAAGATAAGAGAAAATGACATGTTAGGTGGTAAATACCACAAGTTACTGATAGCAGCTCTAACAACAATCTGCTTGTTACAGTATAGGCTATGAACTGATGATTTAGGTTGTTACTTACTGGTTAGAGAAAATCATATATACCAACTGAAATTACAGCATTATTAACACAATGTGGAAGCGAATGACCAGCACTGGAGTTGGCCAGGTAGTGCATCCTCTGGGAAACGCCTTGATGACAGGGACCACATCCAGGAGGAACTGGTGACCAGGTTTGCCCGCCGATGAGTGCTACGCAATGATGCCGGGAATCTATCCCTCCCCAATGAGGAAGCCCCCAGAACAGAGAATAATTAGCATAGCTGCTGTTCACATAAATCAACTTGTCAATAGATAACAACTGTCAATTAGACTATGAAAATGCATGACCAAAGAGATGTGTTTTTAGTTTAGATTTAAACTGCAAGAGTGTGTCTGAGCCCCAAATAGTATCTGGGAGATCATTCCAGAGTTTAGGAGCCAAGTATACAAAATAGATTAGACTGAAAAATGTCTTATTTTAAGGGACCCTGTAAATGTTTTAAATTGTATCACATTAGCTGGTATCAGAGTGGTCTTATAGAGGTAGCAAATTGATAATGTTCCCTTTTAAAAGTGTTTAGTTATTAAACACTGTTTTACTTTTACTTGCAGCAAGGTACCAAAAAAGCAGCAGTTAAAATCTTGAAAAACTTTGACGAGGCAATAACGGTGGACATCTCCAGCCTGGATCCAGAATCGCTGTACCAGAGGCCATACGCTGGGTGAGTCACCCTACCCCCACACCCCCCACCACAACACGTGACCCTCACATCGACGCTCTGTAGGAATGTTACAGTGCAACACTCTGGTGGAGTCTCACCTGGATTTATAGAGGTTGTGTTTCTTTCCAGAAGAATGACCTTTGGAAAGGTGAATGAACTGGGCCAGTTCATCAGAGAGGCGGAGCCAGAACCAGATGTAAAGAAGTCCAAAGGTACGACAATAAATGGCTGCATTTGAATGCGAAAATAATTTCAAAATGCGCTATAATGCAGTATATTTGAATTATATTTGTGTTATACTTGATGACTCATCTTTTATAAAACATGTAGGTACAAATATGGGCACATGTACAAATATGGGCACAGTTAGACAATAAGACGCAGTATGAGAGATTTAATATTTTTCTTTGAGCACAGTTGTCCTGCGAGAGACACTAGCATTTGCTCTCACTGACCTTTACCTATTTCTCACATTTCTCTCTATCACTCTCTCTTTCACACACACATCTACACACATAAACATCTTGTGGGTTCTGTGAATTAGCTCTTTTAGTTGTGAAGTGCTTGGTAGCTCTCCGTTTGAGAGTAGGGTGTTGCCATAGCGATAAGTAGCAGATGATGTGGGGTGATTGTGGTGAGGGAAGCATTAGAAAGCAGATTCTCAGTTATGTTCAGCTCATTCAAGCTCTCTGTATTTCCTCCCAATCAGGTTCAATGTTTTCACAAGCAATGAAGAAATGGGTTCAAGGAAACTCAGATGAGGTGACATTTGTTCTATTCAAATGACATGTGCAACGTTTGAGTAAAAGAACATTTATTTTGTGAAGCATGTTACATTGTTTATGACAATTGTACTGTTAGGACATTGTTAAGAGCAGCAGTTGTTTGTGCGTCAGGCTCAAGAAGAAATGGCATGGAAGATCGCAAAGATGATCGTCAATGATGTCATACAACAGGGACAACATGGCAGTCCTGAAGTGAAGTCAACAAAGGTACATGACATTTCGAATTATTTGTCTTTACATGAGTTTAGTTCATCTAAAAAGAAAATTTTTTTTTTTACTGTTTCAAATCCTTTGAAATGATTCAATGGATTTAATAACCAGGCTAAAACAAATCACTGGTGGTGCATGAAAACACAATGAAATCTCTCTTTAAATCACATTTTAATTGATAAAATGTTCCCTAAATATCTGACAGAATATCTTTACTAGCTACCAAGAATCTAATTCTGTCTAAAGAGAATCTAAATATATCACTGAATCTAATTAAGTCTTCTGTTTTCATCAGCTATGACCTTCTTCCTGCGTGAGACCCAGTTCTACCCAAGCAGCAGACAGCAAATGACCTGAAGATCAAACTGATTTTAACCTTTAACTGGGTTATTGTATCAGCACAGACAGCAAAAGGCATTCTATGTGTGTGAGCGTGTGTGAGCGTGTGTGAGCGTGTGTGAGCGTGTGTGAGCGTGTGTGAGCGTGTGTGAGTGTGTGTGCCCGTGTGTGAGCGTGTCTGCACGTGTCTGCGCGTGTGTGAGAAAATGTTTGGGATATGCACACTAATACCCAACTCATATGATCCACTCCATCATTTCCAAGCCTCTGAAGGATTTTTTGTTTACGATTTGAAGAGCAAAAAGAAATGAACCACAGACATAGATATGGTAGTCATCAAACATGGTGGGACAGACTGACTGGATTTAATCTGATAGAATACTGACACAAGCTGTGAAATTTCAGATCGCACCCACACTTCCATTGTGTTTCATTTTTATCGTACCGACCAACAGGAAGTGCGCTGAGACCTAAAACCATTCTTTAGGTCTTTTTTACCTTAGTAAGTTTTATCTCTTATCTTTCTTTTCATTCCCTACCTTATTTTATGAAACAACAGCTACAAAATGATTAGGTTACTTTTAGTATGAAAAAATTAAAGCAGAAAAAGCTGGTTTATTTAAGGTGACTGTATCATTTTATTTACAGACGTCCTGTACTCAGTAGTGGATGTGAGGCAGTCAGTGTTCAAGAGTCAGTCAAGACAGTTTTATCAGAAACCTGCACCATTCTGTCTCAGAGACAGATGTTACAGTTGAATCTGGAGTGGGAACTACCAAACAAAACTTGGCCTGGCAAATTTCCCAATTTTCCCTGCGCTGTTGCAGAATTCCTTTAGGACCCTGATCTACCGATCTAGTGCAGAATATATAAACACTCCACACACACTGAACTGCTAGATTAATATTTATCTCCTGTATAAATGTGGATTCCTGGTTTACCAACATATATTAATGCAAGTGATTTTCATGACGATTGCTGTTTTGTTTTTGTATGATTTGTCAAGTTTTTCAGAGCAAGTCTTAGTCATGACTGTTTTTTATGAAACGTGTACATGTTTGAGTTATTGCTTTGGACCTCATTAAAATGTGGGCAAGGAACAGGCAAAAGACTTTTGGTACTATGTACCACTATGTTTTCTGATATATATGTGTACTTAATCTATAATATATTTTAATGTGTTTGATTTAAATACATATATTGCTGAAATGTCTTTAGATTCTGTCTTTGTCTTTATTTTAGAGGTATTACCAGATGGTCTAATTTTAATATTTATTTCTTTTTTAGTTACTGTTGTAGAATACTACAGTACAGACGCAGGCCTTTGGGATTAGATCTGATCTGAAAAAACAATGAGTTAAATCTAGTTAAGTCACCACCAGAAGGCACTGTTGAACCCTTACCATTTTTACAGTAGCCGTATTAACGTCAAGTGGCACGGCAGCTTACGCACTGAAGCCGGCTGCATGTGCCACTGTACTGGCGGCACGTCGGACGGCACATCCGGCCTTCAGGGAAATGCCTGAAAACGAGTAAAACATGGCACGCTTAAATATGCGCCATTCCTGTTTAGAATTTGTTTAACATTTCAACTCGGTGTTTGTTTGTTTATTTATTTAACAGCTTGAAGCGTAATTGTGACGGATAAAGCTGCCACCTCCAGCTTACGAGCGCGTGTGGTTTGGGAACAGGCGGTGACCTCACCGGCTGCCGCCGAGAAACTCACTGGAGACGCGGGTTTCACGCGCACGTAGAGCCACTTAAAGATCGGTTCAAAGCATGTTGGGTGTTTATTCATTTTAGAGACACCCACACAGAACAAAAGTTTTCAACACTAATGTGAACATGTAAATGAATTTATAATGATCACAGACACCGTCCTCTATTGTGTCAGCTGCAAAAGCGCGAGTCTGTTTTATTTCGTTAAATGGAGTATCCTTCGATTATCGACACTATCCAAAATAGTTTAACATACATTTTAGTATGTATGTACATACACACACACACACACACACACACACACACACACACACACACACACATATATATATATATATATATATATAATTAATTTTTTCGTGCATTAACTGCAATTTATTTCCCCTTAAAAGTTTATATGTACACAAAGAAGCACAAAATTAGCGGAAAACATTACAAGTACTAAATGATTACAGAGGAATAAATATTAACCAAAGCATTTTAACTATAAGGTTGTTGTGTTATAAGTTTGTCTCATGACTGACTGGAGAACTTGTCCCGGTTGTGTTCCGGTTGCCATGGTAACTCTGCTCTCAGCCGCTGTCAGTGGCGTGTAATATTAAAATATTACAATCAAAATTACAGAACATAATCATTTTGTGTGTTTTCCCGACATTTTAATAAAAGCCATTTATTTGTTGAGAAATATTAAATCTCCGCTGATAAAAGGAAATTTCCTGTCCGTAAAGAAGCAGGTCAAAAAACTTTTATTGCTGTCAGACACAATTAAGTTTTAACTTTAATGTAATTAACCTTATATTTTAAGTAATATAATCAATGCTATTGTCATCATTTCTAAGGCACTGATATAAACTAAAACGTCCCACTTTAAGCAGCGCGCGGTGTGAATGAAAACGTCGTTCTCGTTTAATGTCGTTCTCCATCCAGAACGACTTTAAATGAGCAACATTCGTAGCATTCAAAGTGTTGTGACTTGTTTTAAACAATCACGTTTAAATAGCAAATGGTTTCAAGACCATTTTATATAAACTAATGTGATAGTAATTAAATTACGTGTCAGGAACTATTTACGATGCCAGTTGTTAGTCGGGTTATTATCAAAATAGGACGAACATATTACGTAACCGGACGTTATTTGGTTACTTTGCGATTTTAGGAGATCGCAAAGGTCAGATCACATTGTAAATAGGTACTTTTTGGGGGTTAGAGTTTTGCATTTTATCAGAGCAAATCAAATTAGGTCTGCTTTGGGTGACGTTTAAGCAGTAGAAAGAAACACGGAACGCTAAAGTATTTCTAAGGTTTTGTGTCTAAAATGTTTTAAAACTAACATTTTCATGAATGAAAAACACCCTAGCAGTGGAGACGCCCATATGTGACAAACACCATCAGTGCAGGTAACGCCCACATTTATGTGACCGACACCCTCACGGTGCAGGTAACGCCCACATTTATGTGACCGACACCCTCACAGTGCAGGTAACGCCCACATTTATGTGACATGAATGTAGCGCGGCAACTTTCTGCTCTCCGCCTGCAGCACACGAGCCGCGTTGGACTGGACACCAGATGCTTCAGTCAGGAGACGATGGTGATGATGAAAATCATGTTGGCAGATGAAGAATTCAGATCGTTTATGAAGAGCATCTGCTTGTGACAGCCCGGCGTTGGTGTGACGGCTGTCTTTTGTCCTGCACCTGTTTTCCACTATTCCAGATGCATGAACTACAGATATATTCTATATGGCGTATGTTTGCGTAAATGCCCATGAGTTGTTGCGCTATAGTTGACTGGTGCAAGTCTAGGTGCTTCTCTTAACGGATCGGTTACCCATGTGCGTTGGTGCTTCGTAGCATTTCCGAAGGGCACGTTGCACTTCCAATGCATGCACTGTTTGACCGGAATTGGAAAGGGCTGGGAATTGATCTGTCTGTTCCGGTCTCGTTGCCCCATACCGTGAGGATGTTCAGTTGCGTCGGGTGTTTTTGGGTGCTCCTGTCCTCCGCCCTGGTAGCGATTTGCAGTTTTAGTTTTATCTCCCCTGCGTGGATTGTGAAGGAGCACCTGAAGAACAAGGACTCCGTGAGTTTCGGGCTCCTGTGGCACTGCTCCGAGTCTGTGGATCATATGTACAGATGTTACACCTTCGGCGGTCTGGGCAAATTCCAAGAAATTCCTTCAAGCTCTTGGCAGGTAGGCTAAATATGCAAGCAATGGAAACGACAAGTATTAAGTTATAAGTTCATTTAGCAAAACAAGTTTATTTTGCTTAACAAGGAACAAGTTGTTTGAGAATCAGCCTGTGTGGCTCCAGTATATGTCTAATCTTAGCATTAAAGTGTATCAGTCTCAGGCAATAATTTAAAGATGCTCATAAAAATGATTTCAGTCAAAACAGTCTTTTGCCTGTATTAAAACTAAATGTTTAGCTTTGATAAAAATATTAGATTAGATATAAAGATTAGCAGAACACAGAGCATGTGTTTATCGGTCTTTACTCACAGATATTAGTAAACTGTAATATGATTTCTCCAATATTTGTGTCTTACAGCTTCAGTAAATATCTATTCAGTGCATCTAGTGTTAAATGATAAGATCATAACAACAGACATATGAAACAATGAGACTTGATCTTCAGAAACAGGTGTTTCTGTTAAAAATACCATCATGTTAACAAGTTAATCAATATAACAAACTGTACACAAACAAAAGTCAAAGATTTTTCCAATATAAAATAATTCACACAAATTGTAAAGCACTAATACCTCAACTAATAAATTGGCTTGTTTGTTTCTATATTTTGTGTGTTAAGGGATTTTAGGGAGAAACATCTGAGAGAGTTGATTAAACTGATTCCGTGATCATTGTTTGTAACACAAGGTCACAGAATGTATTTGTGGTTTATAGTTTATAAAGCATAATTTAAACCCTTTTAGCAGTTGCTTTATTAGATGAATTTATTGAGTATTTGCACACTTTATATGCTTTTATTTTTTCCATTGACTTGTTTGTAATTCTAGTGAGATGTTCTTAAATGAAGCTAATGTGTTATGTACCTCACACACATACAGTACATCACAGTTTCTGATAAACCTTTAAATTTCAGATCACTCAGAACACAGATGCTTTCTTCTCCTTTATAACCCTAAAAGCGTTCTCTCTCTCTCTCTCTCTCTCTCTCTCTCTCTCTCTCTCTCTCTCTCTCTCTTTCTCTTTCTGTCTCTGTTTCCTCTGCAGCACAAGCCGCCTTGTTGTCTTATCATTTATGTATGGATAAAACATTAGCATTTGAAAGGAGATAATAATAAATTGCATTACTTTGATTTGTGTGAGAATTTAAACGGTTCTCAAGGCTTTGTGGAACAAAGAGGGAATTGCAGAAGGACGTTTGGCAGTGTGCAGATCTTCTGCTATAAGCCTCAGTACATAACGCCATATACAGAACTACGACTGTTGAGACACTGCTAAATCATTTATTCATGAGCGTTGTGCTGCACTGCTATCTTTGTCGTTTTGGGGGCGAAGTGTTTGATGTTACTGAATAAGCTGTTAAAAGCTGACATGTGTAATGATTTTTAATGTTAAAACACTTTTTCATACCTAGTTTAATGATCAGAGTCAACCAGAGTTACACTGACTTCACAAAGAGTGTTAATATAGTGGCGCTTACTGTATAACATTGTGCTGGGGTCACTGTAGCTGTGTGTCCAGTCTTATTGAACATTTTTCAAGTTGTGCAGTTTAAGCAGAATTGTAAAAATAAGGAACATTTTCGAGGTTTGCTGAACACTTCGCTGTATATGTTTGTTTGGCCAAGCTGACAGTCCTGCCACAGTCACACACTGTTGCCAGTGTAGTTGAGCTGGTTTGGTGCTCAAAAAAAGAGAGCTCCAGTCTCTCCACATTACACTGGGAAACATTTTAGCCTTTAAAAAATGACACTTCATCACAACTAATAAGCAATGTGTGTGTGCTCCTGTAGCAAATGTCTATCTGACAGTATTTGATATGCTTTGATTTATGTATTTGATATGTATTGTATATGCAGACTCTGTCCCCTTAGTGGCTTAATGTTGAGAGAGAGCATTTCTTTATTCACTCTATTCACTGACAGGGGCTTTTATCATACATGGCGCCCCTGCTTTGTGTGGTCCTATGTTAAGCGTTGTGTTTTTTCTCATCATATATAGTTGCAGGGATCTTGCCTTGAGTCATTGGAGTGCAGATTATTCAATTATGTTAAGAACCCAAGCTAACCGCAACACTGCTAAATTAGGAAACACACAGCATGTCCCGTGTCTTTGTTCAGTGCATCACACACAGAAACAAAACATTGGACTGATAATTAGGTCACATGGTCACATTTAGAGTCACATGACACTTATTTATTCCAAAAGGGTTAGGGTGATTGCTGACCTAATGACACAATCTATGCCTAGATTTATAACATATGACATTTCATTTTCTTCATTTAACATTGTGAAATATATATAACAGTACTGATACATACTCAATATAAGCTGGTAAAAGTAACTGCTTCTAGCTACACACATTTGATTTCATGCATCGCTGTTTCAAAATGAGTCAAAACAAAATGCAATGCAAAGACTCATTGAAGTGTCAATGTGGTTGTGAGCGATGCTATAGTGGCCAGTAGAGTGATCAGTTATATGTTTAAAGATAACTTGAAGTAGTGAGGCAACAGGTTGACACTATTAATAAAACAAGATAATTAAACTGTAAACCAAGATAATTAAACTGAGTTAATTAAACTGTTAATGTGATTATAGGTATGTGGAAAAAAATACATCCAGTTTTCTGATGGAGTTTAATTTGAATATATTCTTTACTATTGTAACCCATATAATATGTTCCTGCTTTAAACACATACTGCCTACATACCTTGTCTTCTGGAGAACCACCCTCTTATTTCTTCTTTGTTATATTATGGAGGCATGAACTTGCACATATTTAGTCCCGAGTGATGGCCTCTGAGACATATTACAACCATTGCCTGTCTCCCCACATCTGACCCACTTGTTTTATGGTGCCTCTTTTGTGATTCTCTTTGCCTCCATCATCTCAATGTTTTAATGCCCCTGTGGGGCAGACAGGGCAAGACAGATGCTGGATGCTGTCAGACACAAAGGGAATGTGGGATGTCCAGGGCTGCTTTTTGAAGACACTAACCAGTGGCTGAAAACTCACAAAATAAATCTACCAAGTCAACAACAACAATCAGATACTAGTACAATATGAAATATTGTCAAACATGTACAACATAAAAAACAGGATGCATATTATGTATACATTTTATTGCAAAGCGTTTTTGTGTATTAGTAATCTAATTAGGGATACCGGGTTTGTAGTTGGTTTAAAGAGTTGACCGAACTTATGAAAACCTCCAGACATTTGGATCATTTGAATAAATGGACGTGGATTTGAATACCTGTGAATGCTTGTGCTTCTGTCAGTGGTCTGTAAGAGGGTAATGTATTCAGGCCGGTGATTGCATCAGGAGAACTTATGCGTCTCATTGGGGTTCAAAGAAATGTACAGAGTATCATTACCATAGTAACGTTAACTAACTCCATGTATCTTAATAATTGCTCCCAGCATATACAGGGTAAAAAGACTCTTGCAGGACTCAATACTGAACTTAATCAATATCAATATTACAACTTTCCACTCAGATATCTGAGATATCTAACTTTCAGATATCTAACTTTCCACGCAGCATATCTGCTTTATTTATTAATAATAAAAACTGAAAACTCACTTGACCAGAATGTCCCACACCTGCTTTTTATTTAATACTTTCAAAACACCTAAGTTACTGAAAAACCGAACACTTAACAGTTAAATAGTAAAGTTTGAGGACAAACTTTATGTTGGCTTGACAAAACCTGGCCAGAAAAGTGTATTTGGTGTGTACTTAGGTACACTGGTACTAGTGGTACTATTGGTTCCACTGTGCAAGGCTATCATGTAGCTGTCACGAATTGGTGTCAGGCTATATCTAGCTATACTTTCTCATCATCAGGTTTAGATGTCTTGAACGTCTGTAAGTGAAAAAAGCCATAATCATTAATGGAGCTTAGTCAGTGTCCTAGTTTCCCATGGGCACAAATGTGCTGTTGACAGGATGAGTTATTGTTTCTTGTTCCTCATGTTGTTGTGCCCTGGGCTGCTGTGGTTGGACAGTGATGAATGCACTGGAAGCGGAGGAAGGGGGTGGTGAAGGATGTTATGTTTGCCCACCAGTTTGCCCACCCTGAGACATGACAGAATGGTTATGCTGTTGCCATTGAATGTTGGTCTGGTATTAGTGCCATTCCACTGGATTACTGTAATTACTGTAGTGTTATTATTCCACTTGTGCAATGATCATAAATGACACCTCAGATCAGCCTGTTGAGATGATGACAATGTGCTTTTCATAAATGTGGTCAGTTAATTTAATCTAGTGGATGACATGGGTGAAAAAATCTTATAGGCTTAAACTGAAGAAATTATCTGAGTCATTTCTAGGGACAAGAATATGGGAGTGGCCTCTTTTTACATTTGACTCTTTGGGCCAATAAGCAACCACCTAGGAATCTAATTAAATATAGTAAACACACCCACAGACTCTTTGCCGCCACATAGAATCCCACAGCACTTTGTTGTTATTTTAATTTAATTGTGTTTTCTAAAACAATTTTTAAGCAGTGTGATGGAAAGGTTCGACTGACAAGCATAACTAGTTATCCTGAGGAGAAGTTGATGAAAGAAATGAGATTTGGTGGAGTTCTCAGTTGTACTTCATTTAAGTATCAACTACTCAACATCTGCCTCATATGTAGCCCACAAATCAGACTGTTGAAATACAGCTGTAAAAATAATATAGATTGTAGTTTGAAGTTTGTTCTGAAACATTTGATAAAACTGATTTTGTTTTGGACACGGTTCCATGTTTTGTGTAATATATGAAAATATATATGATTAGCATACATACATTTCCATATATCAGTATATATATCAAGAAGATATTAAAACTTCTATATTAGAAGTTCTCAGCCCACAGAGCACAATTCACCACTGCTGCGAGTTTTATCATGGCCGACACATTGCTGTCTAATCAAATGATGGATGAGGTCTAGTTTCTTTCTCATTTCTCTTTCTCTACCTTTCCACTGAGTGCATGGAAGACAGGTAAGCACAAGCGTTTCCCAGTAGGGAGAACCCACATATTAAACTGGCACAGGGGCCACTGATCAGCTGTCAGATACACAACATCCAGACCCCATGCATTTATACAGAGAGCAGAGACATTTGTTCACTCCAGATTGACATTTTCTTTAGACTTGATCTACTGATCCTTCCAGGACATCTAATAAAAAAATAATGTCTGAAAGATTTTGCTAAAGTTTGTAATGTGACATTTGATATACAGTGAAGTTTTGTTTCACATTTGTTCATTGCAATTTACAATTGCATAACATTTTAGAGAAAATTTCAATTTAAAAATTTGAGTTTCTTTAAAAGTACTTAGTATGTCCTTTTGTATAATGACCAGATTGGTTTTAGGTGGTTTGCCAGATTGTTTGCCCAAAACCTGATGATCCCACAATCATGAGAATGTTCCAGAAAGTGTTTTGCATGCTTCAGTGTACAAAAGCAACATGGAAAATGTCACCAAATGATTAAATAGTGATTTTCACATTTGTATCCTAAGCATCATTACTGATGAAACATCTTGTATTCGTTTATATTGAAACTTTCAGCTTCAGGTTTATTTAAAGATTAAAAATCTACATATCAGTGAAGCAATATAGCCAGTTGTATGTAAAATATACAGTTTTATACACACACGCACGCACCCTTGCATTCACTCTCTCTAACACGCACACACACACACACACACACACACACACACACACAGATAAAATATATAGTGCTATTATGTAGACAGTGCCAAAAGCTGTAAACAACACAATAAAAGTAAAGCTATTAAAAGTGGAGGTAGACCTGTTCTGCGTTCTGAGGTAGAAGTGTAGTGTGGTAGTGATAAAGTTACTATGGTAACCAAGTGTTCATCGAAAAGTGGGTGGCAATAGCAATACAATAAATAGCAAGAGCGTGATAAGTAGTCCTGAGTAAAAGTGCTGATTCAGAAGTCTCAGTGTCCAAAGAGGCAGTGATGAAAGCCTGTCGCACCGGCCTGCAGACCAGGATGAAGGACTGCTGGTTGTTTAGCTGTTATTTTTAGGAACATAAGCACCTGCATCTGCAGTTGATGTTAACTGCAGAGCTATAGGTTAACATCTCAAACCACAAAAAGGCTTGAGATGTTGGTGAAGACCAATATCTTCTATCTGGACAGCGCTGGCACTCAACATTGATGCTATCAGGACCATAAGCTTTCCAAGGAGCTTTACTTTCTTCAAAGCTCTGCTCACTTCAGTTCAGGTCTGGTAAGAAACAGAGGGCAGGTGTTGTGGTCACCAGGTATTTCCATTGGAGGAAATGTGTTGCCTGCCCTGAACCAAGCATAGAAAGAGTTGCGATCATCCTGTGATGAGGGCAGAAATGGTCTTATCACCACTTTTGCTCATTGCCCTTTTTAAAAATTAAGAAGTAAATATGTCAATAATAAGAATTAGGACCTTATCAGGTCAGAGCAGTTTTCTCCATGAGTTGCACTGACTTTGATATCTCAAAGCTTTGTTCCCTCAGGAACTACAAACAACAGGCTCTAATTGAAGTTAGAGGTTGTGAATGCATTAAGAAGGAGTGACATTGTGAGTTCAGCGTTTGATGGAATTTAATCTGGCTGTGGTTTATTGATAATACACGGCACACATTAAAATGTGACTCTTTTGGGAACAGCAGTGAGAGGATTGTGAAGAGCTTGCCGTCAGCATCTATGGCAGAGATATGGCGACAGTTTGGTTGGATGCCGCACTGGCATAACAGACAGCAATAAATAACAGAGATTGTGTTTCCACAAAGAGTTTTATACAGTATGATTAGAGTCTTGGTTGACCTATAAAAATATTACAAACTCTAAAGCGTAGGGCCTGAAATGCTATTGGGTGGGTATTGCACACACAATATATTTGATAAGTCTCGCAAGCCTCCACTCATAACATGCAAAGTTCCTTCAAACATTTATCTACTACAACATACAACATGAAGGTGGAATTGAAAAATTAAATAATCAGTGCTATTAAAAAGCCGTTTTATTTTTTTTCTCTGTCTCTCTCAGTTCATATTCGTATGAAAATGTGTTAAAAAAAAGTATATTTTTGCATGTTTTGCATAACATTGACTGCTGCGTGAAGTGACTATAAGTTGTAAAACCTGTTGTGCTGAGGACGGTCCCCAATGTGTTGTTATATGACACAATGTGTGTTCCCTTTAAATGGATCAGGGTCATTGTCAGGGGAGACAGTGTTGCCCTGGGTTCACTAAACAAGCATTAACACCACTAGGTGGGATATTTCTGACTGGCTTTCAACCTTATTTTGTCTCAAGCTCCATGAATTCCAGCAGCAGCCTGTCTGGAGGGTTTAAAAGATCAATGTAGGGTTTGGTCAGAATAATATAGAGACATGAATTCCAGCAGCAGCCCTGCTGGAGGGTTTGAAAGACAGTTTTATGTTTAACTGTTTACAGATACGTTGAATAAAGTGAGCTGCCCATAAAATGTGTAGTTCTGTTATTATTTCCTCACATATATGTTATTCTTAAAAGAATATTTCATCTCAGAGTGAAGTTTATCTTTTTCCACATTGAAAGATTGTAACCAGTCCAAATGCTAACTTGAAACTGTTAAAAACTGGTTAAAATTTGTGACATTTTCAAAAAGGGCCTGTCTGTTTTGTTCTATTGGGGCTCAGGGCTAATCACAGTTGTGCCTGTCTGATTCGGTACAGTCTAACAGCCAGACTAGCTTGAAAGCAATTTGGCTTTGGTGATATACAGAACAGAATCCTCTGTATTTGTCACAGAAGCTAAACGCATTGGGTCTGGGATTTCAGATTTGTTCTATCTCGCATTAGGAAGTGTTACAGAATGGTTCTAGCCAAACATTTAAACAAACAGCTGCTTGGACTGGAGACTGAGAGATTGGAGATTGAGTTGTCAGTCTGGGATTGGATTAACAAAGATTAACAAAGTTAGCAGTGCATGGAATGAGGGAATTATGGGTAATATTTACTTTTGCTTCAATATTATGACTTTGTTGTGAAGTTAGTAGAACTGTAGTAGTTTTAGACTTTTACAAATACTGTAACTAATACTATTACACAATACATTTTGTGCATTTCCTGATCATTTTACTTACCCTTGATTTTTATGGCTCTATGTTAATGAACATTTCAATCCCATAGCAGGCACCCTAAAAAAAAAGTATTAATAGAGTGTTAGTTTTACCTTAGTCTTATTGCCTAAGACAGTTTAAGTAAAAAGTGGCACGACTTACCCCACTCCTCAATATATCAAGACCCAGGTTAAAACTTCTTTGTTCCTCTTTCATATCTAGAGAAATATGATGCATTTGTTCTGTCTTGGCTCACAGTGTTGAACAGAATCTTTTGATTGATTTTTTCTGCCATTGTGACATTCAAGAACCTCTTAACAGTGCATCCCACAGCTAAGGAGGAGCCGGATTTCTGACTTATTAAAAATGGATTGAAAAAGAGAGAGAAGCAAAAAAAATGCAGATGGATTTCAGAGTCCATCTTTAGTGGATTAAAAAATACAACAGAGTACAGAAAAAAACATTTAAAGGCTTAAGCGTCAGTTAAAGAATGAGAAATTAAAGAGAAGGAGACATGGAGCAATGAAAGGATGAGGGACCAGGCAGAAAATAAACACACACCTTCAGAGACTTTCTCTCAGCTGAGGACGGACTGCTGAGTCAGCGCTCACTTGATGTCCATTACTTAAACAGCCTGTCTTCACAGGAGACCCTCTGAGTAGTTTATGTATTGATTTAGCTGTGAGCCCCAAACCATTTTTTAGTGTAAATGACTGTTCACTTGGCTTGATGTGTGGAGAACATCGTCCGCTGTGAGCTGGTTTCCATCTGCAGCCGTTTGTACCGCACACAAGCAGATGTATCACTGACCACATAACAGCCTGGGAACAGATGGTATGTTTTTCTAAAATGAAAAGGTCTGGCTGTTGGGTCAGAAACCTTTATGAATCCTCGGCCTCATAAATGTTTGTTTTCTTACACAAACGAAATGGGAGTGCTACACATTGGGGGACATTTTAGGAGCTATTTTATTGAAAACAGGATTATTATGGTGTTTTGGGGAAAAATAAGTAAGTGCAAAGGTCTTTTCCCAGCCTTTTATATTCATTTACTGGAAGCAACCTGCATATTGACTGCATTGAACATTTCATGTAGGTACAGCGTATGTGGGTCTCCTTCAGGTATATTGTCATGCTTTTACCTTGATATTGCTCCTAATGGAATACTTTTGCACATATAGTTTCTTACTTGTAAACAATAACAGAACAACTGAGATAATGGGAGCTATGTGGTGCTAAAAGCGGTAGATCATTAAAGAATTACAGGTCAGATATATAGTGAAAAAATCACAGCTATTAACCAATCAGCATTCAAAACTGGAGCTATTTTATTCTCTTTAAATAATAACATTATATATATAGATTATAACCAACCCTGTTTTTACTTCATCAGAACATTTAACTGGAAACATGGGTTTGTGATGAATAGTTAATTTCTTCATCACTTGATAAAGTCACTCTGGTCTTGGCAATTGTGCATAAAGCAATAAATATAAATGACTTAAAGAAAGATTTTCACCACAGTTGTCCTTTAAGGCCTTATCAATTAATTGTTGCTCACAAATGCTTCTGATTAATTGAGATATTACATTTGTTGTTTTTGGACTCTTGCATCATGTTTAACAAATGGCTGACTGAAGAGAGCCCACTGCTTAAAATTCAGTTGACGCACTTTTAAGTGAGGTTTTTTGAGGGAGTAAATTATTTTGCAATAAGGCTGATGCAATTTCTTCTCCTGGGTTTGTAATTCACCATCCTATCGCTTGAAAATGGATGCCTACAAACCTGCAGTTTATTTAAGCCGTCTAAACCAGTTTCACTCTGGTTGTGTATTTTTCTGAGTGTTGTGTTTCTCAGTCGGAAAAATTAGCATTAGCTACCTAAACACAAATTCTTCTCTTAAGTGAATGTGAAAGGAAGTTGTTATGTGTAACTTTTGTGCAGAAACCATCCTAGAAAAATATTTTATGTGATGTAAATGTGAAATAATGATTTAAATAATGATTTCTGCATGACAATTATGTCAAACAAATGTTATGTGAAAATACTTGCACACACACAGTTAGTGAACGAGACTGAGGAGCTCTGCTGTCTGTATCGATTGCTGTTGGTGATGCTTTAGAACTGTGTTGAATTTCAGTGTATAGTGAGCAGTGTGGTTGCTGTAGTGTTTGAAGCAGAGTGCGGGGGCAGCACTGGGGAAATATGGCAGTGTGTTCATGCAAAAATGCAGGTGAGACAGAGAGACTATGTAAGATAGCCAAGGACAACTTCCTCTCAGTTCGTCGTATTCTTTTCCACTCTCTGACGAATGTTCAAAATTGATCTTTTATTGCATGTTTTCAGTATTGTTTTACGAAATAATGAATGACTTTCATTAATGATAAAATGTATTTAATGTGGTGGAAGCCTGTGTACTGACAAAATGTTTAACTTGAATGTACTGTGCATTGGATTAAAGTAAATTTAAATAGAACTTAAATGATGTTTCCATGTTAGTGCATCAAACTTTTAAACTGATGTATTTGGAGCACTTGAAATGGTATAAAATTTGGTAAACACATCAAAATGGTCGGCCGTTAGGTGTAGACCGTTTTGTGGGGGTTTTGTAGCCCTCCTTTCTCCAGTTCCCTTGACTGAAGTGATGGCATCAGATCTGCTTTCGCGCACCATGTTGTGAACATGTATCGTTCTCTTAAAGTGAGTAAATAATGAGAGAATTGAACTGAATCATTATTCTCTGAATCCAAAATTGCATTGAATCAGGCAGTACATCAAAATTCTCACTTCCAAGTACCTGTTATGCTAAAAAATTGCAAATGTATAAAGGAAAAGCAGCTGAACAATATGATTCCTTTAGATGGTTTAAGCCCCATGTTGATAGTTTTTAACAGAACATAAGAACTGAAACACCAGCTCGGCCCTGTAGCAGCTTCATATAACAGCCTCCACACCCTCAAATGCTCTCATTTTGATGTGTTATTTATGCTCCTGCCACAAGGGTTAAAAAACGCACAAGAGAAGGTCTAAAAACAAGGAGATCTGTTTTATCTTTTCTTTGTTGTGTTGCCCCCACGCTGTCTGCTGAAGAAGGCAAATTCCCTCAGGATATCAGTGTTCATTGACATGGTCTTTATATCTAGTGTACAAGAACCAGAGTGAGCTAATAGGGTTAAGCTCTGGGCTTTTGTGTCTTGTATACAAACAGCAGATTCAGGCTCTGTCCTATATATTGTCAGTTGATTGCTAGTTTGTTGCCTTTTATAACAGTTGTTCTGTTTCAGTTAAGCCAGAACATTTCAGCATAACAATGTGGTCAAACCTACAACATA
>JBAJNP010003897.1:0-36627 GCA_036877545.1 Yasuhikotakia modesta
CGAGGGGCTTCGGTCAGGAACCGAGACCAACAGCCTCATCATCAAACCTCCTCCGCTGAACGGGGGGACGAGTCCCGTCACCAGAGCAGACGAGGACTTTGATTCTGAGTGAGTGCAATCACAGACACACTGTTATGGGTCATGTGTTATGTTTTGGGTTATGTAATGGGTCATGTTATGAGTTATGTTATATGTTATGGGTCATATGTTATGTTATGAGTTATATGTTATGGGCCATATTATGAGTTATGTTATATGTTATGGGTCATGTGTTATGAGTCATGTTATGGGTCATGTTATGAGTTATGTTATGTTATGGGTCATGTGTTATGAGTCATGTTATGGGTCATGTTATGAGTTATGTTATATGTTATGGGTCATGTGTTATGAGTCATGTTATGGGTCATGTTATGAGTTATGTTATGGGTCATGTGTTATGTTATGGGTCATGTTATGAGTTATGGGTTATGAGTTGTGATGATTGTGATGATCTGATTTCTCATGTCTCATTTTGCCATTTTCTCTTGTTAGTGGAAGCAATGAAACTTCAATATGAATCTTCTAAGAACACTGGATCGTTCGAGAGAACGTCACGGTCGTCTTGATACTGTTTTAACTATTTATGAAGACTTGAAGACGTTTGTTCCTGACAGGAGGCCGGGCTCTTGGTATCCCAGCATTCTGCAGAACTACACATGCTAAAGACATTCATGCTATATAAACAATATTTTCCAGTTACTGTGTATATGCTAAAGTCCCTCACAACAATCTCTATGGAGCCCCTCCCTTAGAGAATGTTACCGCTTAGCGATTGGTTCTTTCTACTAGTGGGCAGGACTTCGCTATAGCGGTCATATTGAATGTTGCAGTTTCCCCATTGATAGTAACAAAACTTAGATAATCTTCTGCCGTCAGAATGTTACACTGGATATTGTAGTTGCTCTTTAAATGTTAAAATGGCTTCCAGTTTAAATAAATCATAGCTGAGCTGGAGCTACAAAAACTGGTATAAATACATTTGTAAAGTTCCTCTCAGACGTGTATAAGTAATGTTTATAGTAACATTTTGTATTTAGATCATTGTAAATTGTACATTAGGATTTCAGTACATGCCAGTACTGAATATTTATGTTTGGTTTAATGTGATATTGTGACAGCACTGTTTTAAATGTTGTTTTGATGCCTTTATATGGTTTATTTTTTTACGTGAGACCGTAGCTACATCTGTACAATGTTTTATAAATTAGTTTGTTCGTTCTGTTAACTGGCAACAACGTTATATTGTTTTCCCTCAATTCAGCTGTTATTAATACGAAGATCTTCGATTTACACTGTCTGTATTTCTCTGCCAACATTAATGTTGTATTTTTTTATAATTGTATCATCGTTGTTTTTTAATGAATTACCTGACAGTATTTGACAACCTTACTGTATGTTTAGCATGTCTAAATTTGTTTATTACTGCCAGTGCTGTACATACAGAGTGTTTTTTTATTTGGTAAGTATTTAAACTGAGTCCTCAACTCAAAAGTGCCTGACAACAAATAACATTCGACTGCGAAACCATTCTGTGTAAATAATATTTACTGTTTCATTGACGAAATCAGGGACCCATTTGTTTTGTACTTACTGTACTTGTTAAATAATGATGTCAGGTTAGTAACTGTAAACGGTGTTAGTTAGTAGTGCTTAAAAGCGTTTATTATTTAGTAGCCCTTAGAAACTGTGTATCCGTGAAATACCTCCATTGCTTTTAATACATAAATTCCAGCATGTACAAATACAGTATTTATATTCTTACTGTTGGCACTGATATTACAAGTAAACACTGTAAATAAACAAACATGCATAATTGAAATATCATTAGCCTTGTGTGTGTTGTGTGTTACGGCCCTTGTAAAACATAATGGTACCATTTTAGCCAGTATTAAAGAAATACAAGCTTCAATTGAAAGTGTACAATACAGAAAACATGTCCAATGGAGACAAATGGACATTTCTGGTAAATCAGACCTGACATCTATAATCATTATTATTATAATCTTATGTTAGAAACATTGTTAAACTCTGATCTCTTATGTACTTGATCAATAACTGCTTTTGTTCATTTGTAACCCCTTAAAGTTACAGTTTCACACAAGCGCCACCGTCCACCGTCTTTCTCCGGTAACGCGCCGAGCGCCATCCAGCGTCCGCGCGGTTATTCGTCTCCGCAGGCCACGAACGAGTCAAACCGGACCCGTTACATGTCTGTCTAGACGTCTGTCTGTCCGTTCACGTCAAACCACGCATGCTTACCAAACAGAGATGGTAAAAAAACTCTTATAACGTGCAAACTTCACGCATCAGTCTGGCTCACTTGTTGAGACCTGAAACTGTTGCCCCGTTTCGTTATATTCAATGCACGGGTGTTTTATATCTAACGGGGTCCATCGGGACAAACGCACGACGGGTGTCGGTGGGTTCGGTCCCGTTGGGCTTGACTGTCACTTTCTGCGCCTTTAAGAGCGTCTGTCGCCGTCATTGACGAAATTTCCTGGTGCGTCGCGGCGCAGCAGCAACAACAGATGAAAACGGGCGGCGAACGATGACCCGCGGTTCGTACCCGATCCCGATCCGCGAATCCACCGGAAATCAAAGCTGACAGGTCGGGAAAAATCGCGTGGGGAGATCAATGCCTCTCTCTCTCCGGGCTCGGGGAAAGCGGCGTTACGGGGGTTTGTGGACGGGCGGCTAGCAGGTGGCGGGCGGCAGGGAAGCTCGGATAATTCACGCTTCCCGTTAACGAAACTTTATTACGAATATAGCGCGAGGTGGGTGAAAAACTTTCGTTCCCCGTTTTTGGGCGCCGATCCCGCGGCGGGCGGGGCGCGGGAAAATGTAGCAGCCCGGAGACGCTTTTGTTACATTGTTGCGTGATTCGCGCGTTCGTTGCGTGCAGAATTTGAACCCGCGGAGTCATTCAAGGCGCCGGCGCGCAACAACAGCGCGTTTGCTTGCGGTTTAACCGGGTTTAGTCCCTAACAAACACCGGCTGTGCGTGTGGTTGTTGTTGGGCGGTGTGGTGAGTTGACGGTCGGTTTAATGTGACACCCAGCCGTCGCCAAGACCAGGTAAGAAAACTGTTGTTTTATTGAACGTCGTGCAAAGGTTCACGCCATTGAACGCGTTTGTTCGGGCATGTTTGCGTGAGAAACGCATCGATCATTGAGCGGCGGTGCATCAGTCGTGCGTCTGATGCCCAACTTAACGTGCATCGTTTATTATTCGTTACGGTAAATGATCGTTCGTTGCAAACGCTTTGTGGGAACGCAGAGGCGTCTGACGGAGGATATATTGCGGGCAGTCGTGGGAACTGATGGGAGACGTGTAGCCCGACCGCTGAACTCGTTACTCGTTACCCCAGCCGTACAGTGTGAAAGGGAGTCGCCCCGTCGCGTCGGTAAGGAGAGAAACGCGTTCAAATGATGAACGATGTCACTGAATTGACTATAATGTATCGTTTGCGTTGATATACATGATGAACGTCCACGAATAAGTTGGTGCGGCGGCGTTTATAACAACAAACGTGTTTAGTGACGTTTATTTGTTCATTTTATTCACATGTTTGGCAAGATTTATTGATCAACACAATGTTATTGAACATAAAGATTTTAACAGATTAAAGATGAACCTTTTGCTGCGTGCTTCGACAGATGCCCTGCCTGAGAACTTGCTCTACAACTTGTATTGTGGTTTATTACCCATAATGCACTGCAGCAGTTGCATGTTTACAACAGTAATATTTGTTTATGCATGTGCCGTTTGTCACTGTGGGGGTGAATTGTGCTCTAAAGAAGATGTTTTCTGATATTATACAACATTTGAGCCATTTTATTCCATACAGTAAAAGGCCTTTTATCGCCAAAATCGACTTGGAATCAGATTTACGGTTTATTGCACCATCCATGTTGGTTTTACATATAAAGGAACCTGCAGTCAGACAAAATTGGTTTTAATATTTAATGCATTTTCGCAATTTCTGGTGCGAATCTAACAGATTCACAACACATGTGGTGAATCCACTGGTGATATTGTCCCAAAACTCTTTGCAATTCACAAGTTGCCGTATGCAGGCCGTTGCAAAACCTGTGTCATTATCATGGAAAACGTGTCGCCTGGGCTCCGGAGGTGAAACGAAACCCGGCTGGAGGGTTTGAGCGTCTAGGCACGCAAATGGCCGTTTTGTTCCCAGGCTTGCATTGTTTGCTGTAGGCCAGTTAACAGTAGGGAATGTGATGTTTGGAGCGCCAACAGCGAGACCCACTGTGCTGCTTTGATTCCAGGAGAGCTTTCTCAAATATAATCCTGTCACATGTTGCAAAGCTGCCCCAGTGTTTTAGCCTGTGCGTTCTGGAGGTTTTTCTCAAACAAACAGGAGTTTAGAGTCTGTATCTTTTGAGAGATTGAAATGAGAGAGTTTCACTTTCTCAGGGCACCTTTAAAAAGTATACAGTACAGAGGCCTCATTTTTAAAGTAATGCTTAAAGTTGTTCGTATTGCACAACAATGACATCAATGACTGGCATTTTGTTAGTGTGCTATCTCTTTAAGTAAGAGATCGATTGGAGACAATTTCAAAATCAATTGCATTACCTCACGTTTTGTGTCCCCTTATGTTCCATTTAGACACTTATTTTTCCATTAATGCCCCGTCTCACGCTTTCACTTTGGGCCAAAATGAGCGTAATAATCACTGAGCCTCTGCCCTGACCCACATACTGTACAGAACCGGTGCTGGACCCGTCCCCATTCTCACAATGTGTTCCAGCGACCCAGTAATGCCACAGAAGTTCACAGACCTCAGTATCCGGTGCTCGTATTGAGTGACTTAGCTTAACGTTATTCCTCAGGAAACTGAACTACCTTTGCCCAGAATGTTTTTCTTGTCTTACTCTGATAACAGAGTAAGTGAAGTGGTTTCACTTCACTTTGTGTCCTTTGTAAGTGTAAACGCAGGAACTGGGTGGAGTATTTCACAATGCACCAACCAAATATTAAAAGATTAGATGTTTTGTTAGGCATGGCTGCAGCTGTTGGCGTTAGCAGATCCAGACAGAACAAAAGCTGCTTTTAAAATACTTAACCGTGTCTGTGTTTGCCTGGCTAATATTTACAGTTATTCTGTTACTTGCACAGTGTAAATTCAACACAATGACTTGAGGTTCGTCTCGTCCCTACAGGACTTCCACCTGCCATGTTAAGATAAGGACGCAGATCTCAGTGGTGAACATGCTAAAGCGGCTGGACAAGATTCGGTTCAGAGGAACAAAGAGAGATGAGTTCCTGGACCTGGCTGAGTCTCCCAACGCGTCTGACAGCGAGTGTAACGACGACGTCCCGCCGAAACCGAGGAGCTCCGGTCGAGACCCAGACGAGAAACAGAGGAGCTCCGGTCGAGACCCAGACGAGAAACAGAGGAGCTCCAGTCGAGACCCAGACGAGAAACAGAGGAGCTCCAGTCGAGACTCAGACGAGAAACAGAGGAGCTCCAGTCGAGACTCGGACGAGAAACAGAGGAGCTCCAGTCGGGACTCAGACGAGCAGAGGGAACCGGTAAGTTTCTGTGTTTTATCTCTGGAAAGATTGTTGAATGTTTTGGAAGATGCTTTTATCATTAATCTTTCAGTGATGGTATTTTGTTTACAGTATGTTGTGGTTGTGTGCTGTAGCGCTGTTTTGTCTCTGTAAATGTGATATGACCGTAGCATTTTTTGAGTATTTTTTAAAAATGTTTTTTGTGCAACATTATAAACAGCTGTTAAGGCTGCTGTGTGTTTGCTTGTCTTCAAACCTGTTGTGAAGCGATAATATAAAAATGATCTAATCTTCCATTTTAATAGTTTTTATGTAGCCATTGACCAACATGTCAGATAGTTTTTGGCTAAAATAAGAAAAACGCACGTTTGAAGTGCACTGCAGTCTGTCAGGTGTATAAATGTGGTGGATTTTGAATAAATTGTGTAAAATAGGTTTTGACATCAGACAATAACAAACTATATTAGTCAGCTATAAATTCTATTGACTGTAAACTTCAGAAGGAATTTCAGCCAGAATATCCATTTGGTTTTGTTTCTGTATAAACGACCACTTCCTGTTGTTATAGCTGAAATGTGCCTCTGTTATCCACACAGACTGTTTCCTCAGAAAAATCAGCCAGACTTTCTCTGTAAACCTTCAGTGGGTCTCGAGCGATTTGTCGCCGACCTCAGTGTCTCGTTTCTGATGATTTATAAAAGAAAAGATCAGATGTTCTGTGCAGGACAATAATGTGGTACAAACACTTCAATCTGAGGTAACCTCGGCGATGCGTGTTCTCAAATAAATCTCATTTGCTGCTCATAATTAGATAGAGGACAGGAAAGGTAGCCTGCGTTGCCTCGGAGAACTGGTCTCCATGGTTACAGCCGCCGCTCTGCTGTTCGATGGGGTCACTAGAGCTGCGTTTTGTAGATCCCCAGTTACGCCGGACTTCCGAGAAGATGGGATGTAATATCTCCAGCGGTCTGTTCTAATGCATCTCCGACGTCCTCCTAATGGACGCTCATGAATGTATCGGAGTATGAGCTGTAATGTGGTTTATTTTGTTGCCGTGCTCTGAGGAGAATGTCCATTAGAGATGGTTTGAGTCCTAACAAGTGTTTAATTGCTCCGTTTGTTGTTGTCGTCTTCGCGGGATCCCCAGCGAACGTCCGTTTTGAGGACCAACGTGGTCTTCGTTGTGGCTGGACACTTTAAGTCACCTTCTGATTTCTTCTTCTCTTCATATCCAGGCTGGTTCGGCGACTCTCTCCATGTCGGCCGCCATGCAGGACTACCAGAGGTGCGAGACGGACCGTCTCAACGAGGTCAAAGGTCACCTTGAGATCGCCCTGCTGGAGAAACACTTCCTCCGTAAGTAGCTGAGCAAATTTCTCGCTGTGCCGTTGTTTTATACGATTACTTTGATTTTAAAGGAGAAGTTCGTCCAAAAATGAAAACGATCCCATCATTTACTCAACCCAGAACCATCCTAAGTGTATATGGCTTCCTTATTGTGAGTTTAACAGAATCAAAGTTGTATTAAGGATTATCGTGGCTCGTCTCAAATTTATAATAATTTAATTGAGAATTTAAAGCTCCAAAAATCGCATCCACCTGTAATATTATGCAGCGGGTTGCTAAACGTCTTCTGAAGCTTAACAATATGTTTGTGAATGAAAATGTGATATTTGTATGCGTATTTAGCAATTGATTTAACTGTAAACTTTAGTGTTCCTCAGTGCTAGTTTAGTGAAATGCATTGTAGGATTGCCTGAGGCAAGCTGAACATAAATTGTGCCACCTTAAAATTTTGTGTGGAATTACAATTATCCTGCCAACTGTTCCTTAAAATTCTGCATATGTAGGTTTGGGAAGTTTGAGACAGAATTGCATGCACGGTTATCCGGATCTGAAAGCGTTTGTGGCCTCTCGCAGCAGTTGTACATCACTGCTTAAGTGACCGATCACTCACTGTGTCTGTCAGTTCATCACCCGGCGCTGTGGACTGAGATAGTTCTCATTACGGCTCACCGGACCCGATCTGCTCTTACTCTCATAAATCCTGCAAGTATTAAACTGAACTGGTTTGACCTGTAACACGGTTTAATTAGCGAGGCTATGAGAGGCAAATATCAGCTCTTGTGAGGGTCGATGCAAACACACACACACACACACACACACACAAACTGAATTTGGTGTGTGTTATGGGAGGGTAGGTTAATATAAATGCCCACCTCTTCAAATTAAGTAACTCATTCATAAGTTATGTGACCCTATATGAATGTATAGGGAATAATGTGATTTCTATACAAAATACACTTTTCTCATCTTTATATTTAAAAGTAAGTTTTAAACATGGCAAGTAAAATCATTTTTGAGTCAAAGCAAATCTGTAAACACTCCAGCGAATTGCCATTGTAAAGTAACAAATATCTGGCTAAACAATTTCTGTAACTTTCAATAGTTTAGTTTAGTTTTTCAATAGTAATTTTACCATCAGTTTTTAGTGTGTGGCCCAATTTTCAGTTTTTCCTTTACTAACCTGTCGATGCATGAAAATATCTCATCCTAAACATTCAGTTTCTCACTTCATTAAGTTGCTCTTACCAGTAAGTTAGTTGTATTTGGGGTTAAGTTGTCCGGTTTATTTTTAGCCTCAGCGTTTGTAGTTGTATGTGAGCATGTATAGCCTCGAGCGCCGCGCGGCTGCAGAGCATCGAAAGGTCATTTTGGGACCGCCAAACTGTTGCTGTCCGTAAAAGTAGAACTTATTAATAGTTTGTTACGCAACAGAAACTCGGTCTGAGATGAATTACGAGTGTGAAGTTCTGCATGTTGGCCTCAAGGTTTATTTGATGAATTAAATAACGCAAATTAAAAAAATGCTAAACTAAATTCAATGCTTCAATGTCTTGTTTGTGCACGATTGGAATAGCAGAATACGTTTTAAAAGGCGAAAGGGTTTAAAATTAACCTAGAATCCACCTCAAATGCACAGCAACAATTGTTCATGTGCGCTGGTTACGTTTATCGGTTAACTACGGGTTAATCAGTGTCAGACCTTTGGGTTTGAGATTAGTTGTAGATTAGTTGTCAGGGAACAGTAAGAGGGTCATAAGACACGTTGTGTTTCTCGTATCACTGTTCCTGGATCTCGGCGTGATCTCTGTGGTATCTGCAGCTGTCATTGTTGTACAATTGAGCTGTTAAACCCCAGGTACCGTTCCCTCAGTCCGGTGTCAGCGTTTCAAAGTCTTTCATTCCAGTATTACAACATCTTTTTACTGGAAAACGAGTAAAATGATATTTACACACCCTTAAAATGAGAGACGCTTGATTTAAGCCAAATAGCAAAACGTATTAAGACTTATTTTGGGAAATAAAGAATTAAGTTTGGGATGTAGTTTTTTTTGAAGAGTAAAATTCACTATGTTTATAATTTACTAAAGGTTTCATGGTGGACAGGAAACCAAAAATTTAAGTTGGTGTCTTTAGTCAGAGCAGGTGCTATGCTAATTGTAATGCTAATGCTAACATTTTGGTTTCATTTTTTGGGTTCATTGGATGGTTTTACACACATGAATGGCTCTGTTAAGATAGCATGAAACCTGTTTTAGCCTCCGCCGTTGTGTTCAGGTGGTATTTGCTAAAGATTATTGGATTATTTAACCCTGATGCGCCATTAGCTTCCATCTTTCTCACGTTTCTGCATTAGCCGTGTCTCCTGCAGCGTTTTGTATGTGAGACTCATCTGTATGTGTTTTTGTTGGCAATTTCCCAACATGTTTTATTTCGACATTCATGAATTCTAGTGAAGTTCTTATCTCATGAACACAGCAAATGTGTGTGTGTATATATTTGTGTGTGTATATATTTGTGTGTGTGTAATTGTGTGTGTGTGTGTATACTATATATATGTGTGTGTAACACGTATGTGTGTGTGTATATATGTGTGTGTAATTGTGTGTGTATACTATATATGTGTGTAACACGCATGTGTGTGTGTGTGTGTGTGTGTGTAACACATTTTTCTGATATATGATATCATACAGTAAAAACCTTGAAAGCTGTAAACGGCTTCCTCTGACAGCTTTGACATTTTGACCTGGCCTTAAGGTGAAGCAAAGCATTATGGGACAGAAGATTAGATTAGGCTATAAATATTAATATCGCTTTGCGGTTTTAACATTGTGAACACCTTGTTCGTTCGCTCTGGCCTCTGGCTGAGGTTGTCGTGACGGCAGGTCTCCACCGATCGCCCGGGTTTGTGTCGCCCCGTTATCACACCCGCCCTTGAGTCGGCGTGAGGTGGGGGTCTTTATCTGCTGTGCGGGAGACGCCGAAACGCATGAATTATAGATGCAGATGGGTTTATGTTCCAGGGTAACCTTGGGGCAGGTATTGTATGAATAGAGGGTGGATGGAACGATTGAGCCTGTTGTTGGTGTACTCTGTGTTCAATAAAAAACATTCGCTGGGTTTGTTGAAACTGCCCTTCGCTGGATAAACAGCAGCGTGTTTCTGAGTAAATGATCTGTGAGAAACTGTAAGAGAGTCATAAAGTTGTTTTTTTATCCAGCGTTCTGTCCTGTGAGGTGGCCTGACTTAGCATTTAACACGTTGTGTTGTTACATTTGAAACAGGAATGTTTTTGTGAATGTGATTTTTTTTTTTAAATTTATGTCTGAATGTGAATAGGCTAGTTACAATTTATGGGCAAAATAAGTAAAAACTGGTACAATTTGAGGTGTTCACAAAAACAAATTCATTAATCTATCAATCCAAATAACAGTTAAACATCTAAAATAATCTTTATTGCACCTTTTGTGAGAGATGAACCATAAATCTTGTTTTAAAAACAACAGCAAACTTTGGTTTCTCTCTTCTGAGCGACCGGTGTCTCAGACAGGTGTAACTCATTTATTTTTAAAGAATGGAGAATGTAAAAATAACTAACTAAATGTAGAAATTTTGCTGTGCAAATTCATTGACTGGGCCGACGGTAAATTTTCTGACGCAAGGGAAAAGTGTCACCTCACCGCCTGGTTATTTTATACGTGCTCCAAGAGCGCTGACGTTTGCTGTAAACCTCCACTAAAACCACGTCACCGACTGAGGTGTGATTTCCTCGTCTGTTTCCTGAACCAAAGATCTTCAATCGTATTTTAATGAGCATTTTTGTTCTCTGTTTTTCTCCCTCAGAGGAGGAGCTTCGAAAGCTTCGCGAGGAGACCAACATTGAGACGCTGAAGCAGGAGCTGGAAAAGGAAAAATCCAGAAGAGTCGATCTGGAGCAGAAGATGAACGATGTCCTCAGATCCAGGTGTGAACAGGTCCCATTAAAATCCAGAAGTTTCTGGTATTTTCTGGAATAAATGCGTCTCTGAGAGCGTTTTTGCATGCTGTGCTTCATCATCCTCACAGAAAAAGTTGTTCCTGTTTTTTCCACCAACTTAAATCTTCAGCCGTTATGTAATGACTAAAGACGAGCGCTGTTGTGCTTCAGACGCCCTGTTGAGAGATTTTACAGTTACTGTGCAGAATTTAGAAATTCATTTCTGCAGTGTTGTGCAATTAAACCTAAAACATGAAGTTCCTGGAGTCGAGTCTTTCTGTATCAGTTTGACGTTATTTGCTTGATGTTTTAAACGTGTGTGAACTTTCCCCAGACTAGAAGATTCACCACCACCACCTGCAAAGCCTCAGGTTACCTCAGTCAATGGAACAGGTAAAAAACTTGTTGATGTTTGAATGATGTTTGGAGGAACTTGTGTTAACGGCTGAGCGTTGTCTTTGAAGGGTTGACGTGTTTCCTGTTAAACAGGAAGTTTGGATTAAAGGGCTGACCTATTTTTCTTAAACTAAAGCCTAACTATATTAGGTCACAAACACTGACTTGCTGTTGCTTCTTGCAAGCGGATGGTGTTGGGGCGGGGCATTCTGTTTCTACAAAGCATTTGATTGGACAGAAATCTGTAGTGCAAGATGAGTCATCACTATGCTTTGTCTTGTCTTTTTGGAAAGATTATACATTATATTTGTACTAAATTATAAATATATACTATACATTTTGAAATGTTGTCACCTCAAAACTAACACTAGCAACAACACTAGCTAATTTTGGTTTTTGGGCAGTTAGCACGTGGAAAATATGGTCTCAGAACAGGCTTTTGAAATCAGCTTTGCGCTTCATTGGATGAGACTTCTGCGCAGACCGTATTTTGTATGTGCACTGAGGCATGCTGAGGGTTTGTGACTCGCACACAAACATGTTTTCCCTGTTAGCCGCTCTGAAGATCAGCTGACGAACAGATGATTCAGAGTTTATCCTTCACCTCAGATTCTTGATTCCTCAAAGCACAATTATCGCTTTCTTTCGCACAGATATTTTCTTTGTCACGACTAAATATTTTCTCAAGCAACAGTTATTATCATACATTGAGTATCGATCGATTACAAATTCTTGAAAATAATAGAACATGCACATATTTCCATTCAAAACCATTTTTTTAGTCCATGTCACGTCTATTTAAGGTTTAATCATTGCCGTGGTTTGCCGTAGTTTTACACATTTATGTTCCTGCCTGCGTCCGTGAAGGTTTAGATAAATTCTTCAGTTTATTTAAATGTCTGTCATTCTTTACTCAAACTATTTTTCTGTCGTTTTTTTTAACAGGGGACAAGCAGAAAGAGACCCTTCGCTCTCAGTTGTGGAAATGGCTGTATGAGCGATTCGGTGTTTATATAGAAGATTTCCGCTTTCAGCCCGAGGAAAACACCATTGAGACGGAGGAGCCGCTGAGTGCTAAAAGGTCATTTTGGTTTGTTGTTGTTTTAAAGAATAAATCTCCTGTATTTCATTTCAGTCCAGAGGATAAAACGGTTTTAAAATCAGTTTGTTGATGTATGTTTGCACACGTTCTGTTTTTGTTTGAGTTTCTGTAGACCGTCCGTCTTATAACTCTCAACTTTCATGCTATTTCTGTCTTATAATTTCTCCTGACGGATCTCATTAAATAATTAATCGTCTTTTCTCCTCTTTGCAGATTAACAGAAAATATGAGACGACTCAGTGAGTGTTTCCCTCAAAAGCCTCAAGCTGTAACAGCAACTTAAAGGGACGGTTCATTCAACGCTAAAAATCGCCATTGTTTACTTTCATTTCCTGTAAATGATGACAATGGCCAGTTTTTTGGTGGCTGTCCCTTTAAACAAATTTTTAATTCCCACTTAGTGTGTCTTAATTTAAAATTTGCTGCTGGGTCAGAGGCCCAGATTTGATGCCGTTCTGGTTCCTGTGTGTTTTCAGAACGGGGTGCTAAACCTGTAACCAACTTCATGAGGAATCTTTCTGCTTTGTCCAGCTGGCATTCGGTCTACACTTCAGCCATCGCCTTTATCGTGAGCAGAATCCGTCCTCCACACAGACACTTTAAACAATCCATCCTTCGTTTTATTCGTCTTGGCAGTCGGTCCACGATTTGTTTTACTGCCACAATTAGGGCAAATAAACACGTAACAGGTTTGTGGTCCCGTCTCGGCTTGTCTTGTCTGGCCTTAGAGGTAAATTAAGTCATTTATTAAAATAATAAATCTCATCGCGGCTTTAGCATGCAGAAACGAGTTCAACACGGTGAAGCATTTAAAAGTTGCTGTTTGTGTGAGAGTCCCGACACAGCCACACTGACTTCAGAACCAGCCTAAAATGTCATAACCAATGTTTATCAGATACTAAGAAAGTGCTAAACTAGTAGCACAGTTTAAATAGCGGAAGCTAATTATAGAAGTAGTTGGCAGTGCAACAGAAAGTGTCTGATGGATTTGATATGAATTTTTCATGTGAATGTTGTTTCTCCTTTCATCTTTTCCACAGATCTATATGAACGCTGCCTGGCACGGCTGGGTTATCCCCATGTTTCTATTTTTAGCCATCCTGCGGTTGTCCCTGAATTACCTCATCGCGAAGTACGTCTGACATCATCTCTTATTGGTTAATGTCACAACTTGCTCACAAGCTCATGTGCTTCGTCGATAACGTGGCATTTATTTAAACGTTTGTGTTGTTTAGTGTAACATTGTTAATAAAGTATAAAAAACATGTTAACTTAAATGTTCGAACCTAAATGCTAAGTGTATTGTGTTGTACTTTAGGATCTATACTAAATGTTGTTCACTCGATAGTGTGTACTAGGTCTAATGTGTGTTTTAAACTCTTGGCGGTTGTATTTTTCAGAGGTTGGAGAATTCAGTGGAGTATAGTGCCCGAGGTCTCGGAACCGGTGGTAAATAAAAATATAGTTTCGTATTTTTGCAAAGGCATAAAACAATAAAACACTCATGCACTGAAACGTTTATTTTTATTAGGAGCCACCAAAGGAGGATCTTACAGTCTCAGAGAAGTTTCAGTTAGTTTTGGATGTTGCGCAGAAAGCACAGGTGACCGAACTCTCACGTAACTCTGATATACGTGTAACAAACGTCGACTCACCAGCGTTGTGTGTTTCTACAGAATCTGTTCGGAAAGATGGCTGACGTTTTGGAGAAGATCAAAAAGTGAGTATATGTGACTATAGAACCGGTGGCATTGTATGTATGTATGTGTGAGCCAGTATGTATTTTTACCATATATGGTGTTTCTATAATGTCTATATATTCCTTTATATATGTATGTACCCCATATGTGTAAATGTATAGATATATATTGCATATAAATATTTAAAAATTGATGCTAGTATAAATTATGCTTAGATGCTTAATATGCTTAAATTATGCTAGATTGGTTAAGTTACGGTTGCCAGGTTACGACACAAATATATATCAGACCTTTTAAAATTCACCTTTCATGTGTTTATAAAAAGAAAGTTATGTAACACTAAGTTTTCAGCTTTTAAGTTCAAGAGGAGTCACATTAAAGCATCGTGTGTGTGTGTGTGTGTGTGTGTGTTTCAGCCTGTTCATGTGGGTGCAGCCTGAAATCACTCAGAAGTTATATGTTGGTTTGTGGGTCGCCTTCATCACTTCCTGTTTCCTGCCGTACAAACTTTTGGGTTTCTTGATTGGTGAGTCGTTTCATTCAATGTTTTTTTTTTTTTAATAGGTTCCTTTCGAACCCTAAAACTCAGTTTACCTCAGATTGTAACCCTGGAAACATAAAATCAAACATGTTTGTTAGTTATGATTTGCCATTGGTGAAGCTACAACTCGAGAAAAATAATAAAATAATTGTGAATGCTGATTTTTTTTTGTATTAAAAGCTGGTTGTGACAAATTTAGGGGTGCAAATCGGGCCGAAACTTGTTCTTAAAATCTGCTCTGCGGTTCTTTCAGGGGTCTACGCTGGAATTAAATTCTTCATCATTGACTTCATCTTCAAAAGCTGCCCCAAACTGAGAGACAAATACGACACGCCTTACATTGTGTGGACCAGTTTACCCACAGACCCGCAGCTTAAAGAACGCAGCAACGCCACTCTGAGCCGACGGGTGAGTGACAGTGTGACTGCGACCTTTGTTCAGAACAAAAGTTTCTTTGGTCCTGTTGAGGAGGAACCAATCACATCATACTTCCTCTTTCTGGCTAATAAATGGACGGTTTTGGGTTTGTGATGGTCTGTCTGTTCTGTTATTTTTTCCTCTCAGCTGTCTGGGTTCGAAAAGGTAGGGCACTGGTGTGGCGTTTGATTTGAGAGTCATGCCTGTGTTTGCCACCAATAGCGGGTTTTGCGCGTGTGTGTGTGTTGTTGGGATTAACAATAAGAAACTGAAAGTCTTGGTGATTGGAGCAAAAACAGATTTCATGCAGCGTCGCATTTCAGCAGCAGAAATATTTTGCATGTGAAAACATTGTTTTTGATCCATTTTCCAACAGACGTAAGTGTGTGTGAGTGTGTGTGTCTGTAGTTGGGGGATAGTACAGTAATGTTTACTGTAGTACAGTAGACCACATACCTAATAATATCAGAGCAGCCAAGCTGTTAGTTAAGTTATAGGTATAAGAAAACAAAGAAGCAATTTTTTTATTTTAAAAAACAATATATCAAAAAGAAAATTATAGAAACAGCAGTACAAGGTTATATTTGTAACATTTTTATATTAATTATATTTTCCACAGTCTTACATAAATGCTTCATGTAGGTCAAGCTTGGCTTTTCTGTTGATTTTACTTTTCAAAGCTGGTTTAGAAACGATCACAATTTCCTCTCAGGAATGACGGAGGCAAAATGATCAGACACTCGTTTCCGTTTCCTCCAGCGGTCGGTTGTGTGACTGTGATGTTATGAGGGAAGACAGTTCTAATGCGCTACAGTTCAGTCAGCTGTTATCTTGAATCCGGTCTACGTCTGTAGACGTGTTTTATTTGCAGATATCAGGTATTCACTATGTTGTGATTATAAATTCACGCAACATGGTTAATATCATGCAATGTGTTTGTTCCCTGTGCACGTCAGGTTTCTGCAAATACAAACATTCTGTGATAACATCTAACGTTCAGGTCTGTCCCCAACCACATATCCTGTAAATAATAACTAGATGGTAGCTGTAGGTGGCTGGCTTTGAGCTTTGCATATTTCGTTGGCGTCTCCAGGCATCTATTGCTGCTATTTGGCATCCAAACCTAAGAACACAAACCGGCACCGGCTGATTTTGGGATCCCCTGACTTTTGTTTTAAACTAGGTTACCACCGCTGCTTGGCACACACTGGTTTAATAACCCCTTACTGGTGTATGTTTGGACCTCTCAGTGCTGATCTTGGATCAGTTGTGTTATTTGTATGTTGAGGACTTAAAGGATAAATTACTGATCCTAGATCAGCACGCAGGAGGTTCCAGGATTTTGCTTTGAGACGATCGTTTGCTTGTTCCTCACAGCAGATCCAGCCCACCGTAGCGCGTGGAAATCAGGCGTCCGGAACGCCGTGCGGAATCGGTCGGGAAGAGGAAAGCGGAAGGGCCTACAACACGAAAAGAGGCCCGTTTCACGAGGTCTTCAACCTGTCCGAGAATGAACGCCCCCTGCCAGGTGGGAGGAGAAACCGTGTTAAAGTTATTTACCTGTGAAGCTGTGAAAAAAGTAATGTTTCCGTTTTTCCGACAGTGTGTGAGAATGGATGGAGGTGCTGTTTGATCAACCGGGACAGAAAAATGCCGACCGATTACATCCGCAACGGTGTCCTTTACGTCACAGAAAAGTAAATAAAATGTCAAACTTTTGATGTTGCTGTAAATTTTTGTTGCAGTTTACAGTCGTCTGCCCTTATGTGGGAAACAAAGTCTTATTTGCAACTACTAAATAAACGATTATTGTTATATAATTTAAGAGCGTTTGTGTTGCAGTTATCTGTGTTTCGAGAGCTCTAGCTCGCGAGCTGCGTCCTCCAAGAAAAACAAAGTCATCAAACTTCTCGACATCACCGATATTCAGAAGGTCTGAAAACACTCTTTTAAAAATGTTTCCCTTGTTCTGGACTCGACGGTTTCTAACAGGATTCTTCGTTGTTTGCAGTACAAGGTGTTGTCGGTATTGCCTGGATCCGGAATGGGAATCTCGATAACTACGCCGTCCACTATAAAGGTACCATCACCTCTGTTCACACTGACCACCTGAAGCGAAACGGTTTGAATTCGCATCAAAAGCATAAGTGTGAAAACAACAATAACTGTCGTTTGCATCCGTTTTGTCCACAGCCTCTGGTGTTCGGCGCCATGATCCACAGAGACGAGGCCTTTGAAGCGATCCACACCCAGTATGTGAAGATCGTGGGATCTACAGCAGCTAGCACCGTCACAAACCCGGAGACATAGGACACGGTCGGACGCTTAAACCGTCGTACGACGTAACTCAGTCCAACCCGAACCGCGATGTAGCACTATCTAAACCCAGCGTGGAGACTAAAGATGGCTTCCTGAAGTTGTCCGCCTCACCTCCAGGATGGACGCCACAAATGAGCTCCAGGAGGAGAAACTCTTAAACTCTTTCTCACGTTGTCTTTTAGAATAATCACGAGTGTTGGAGGGCTTTGTATATTGTTCTCTCATAGACGTACTATAATCTTACACAAGTGTTTGTCCGAAAGGGTCTTATTTTATACGGTTAGTGGTCGTGCCTCATGTCCTGTGATCTACGTAGCGGTCCGAACGGAGCAGGTTCTCCTTTAATCGGATCGGACGGGCCGATGGAGGTATTTGGATGGTCCGTGTTTAGTAAGACCATATAACCATCCGTCTCTGAGCTTAACGGTGTTGTTTTTCGTCGCCTAGTCGCATCACCGCTGGCCTTGCACAAAGAAACGCTGCATTTAATGGGAGTTGAGAGCTTTTAGAAGAGATCGTTGGTCTTAACCTCAACGTTTTTTTCTTCTTATCGCACAGTAATCTGTTATACTCAACACGGCCAAAATACATAGATATAAAGTCCATAATAATATTCTACAATGTTAATATAGACGTATTGTTTACGTACTGCGCTGAGTATTATTCGATTACTTCCATCTGTCAGTATTTACCAAACTTAAGTAATGACTTCAAAGCAAATTTTTTTATTTAAAGGGTCAGTACACCCAAAATAACACGCCCCCAATTTCCCACCCTCGGCTGCTTCTAAATCGGTTTCACTGACTTGGGGTGAACTGTTCCTTTAATTCAAATCAAGCACAAATGATGTCACAGGTCTTACCCAAAAACTGAATGTGCACAAACGTGTGGAAGTCTATTAGACTAAGCAGGGATTAGCCGGGCTTGTTAATACATTGAATGTCATTCCGTGTTTATGTTGTCATCATCGTGCTTCTCTCAGCATTACAGCGTCAGTCGAACGTGTACCGTAAGATAACACGGGTTACTTTACAGAAACCGATCGCAGACACGTTTCGTTGAATTCAGTGTGAGCGTAAAATATTATGATCTCTAAACGTACGAAACTCCAAGCTAAACGCCTTTATTTCATTTTTAAAAACATGTTGCTATGCAGCCCTCATTAGTTCCTGTAGGATGAAAGCAGGTCTTTTCTTCCGTAAGGGAGGAGAGAGACTTTAAGTTGGTACTTTTTTTGGCCTTTTTACACTTTTCTCAAAACTTCCTTTGATTTAATCGTTTTAATGGATTCACCACCTTTTCTAAATATTCTGTCTCTTCCAAATCCTTTTTGTGACGCATCTGCCTTATGTTGCCTTTTTTCTCTCTTTTGAACCATTTCTCACTTTGAATTTTTGTTTTTGAAACGTGTTTTGAATCAGTAGGTGCTTGTTGGAGAGACGAAACTCTATTTTAACATTTGAAGTTGGTAAATGGCACTTTTGGACTTTCTAAACGTAACACCACTTTTAAAGTCAAAGATTATAGTTAGGATTAATGCTGGATTAATATATTTCTGCGTCTGTATGTTTTTGTTTTGTGCACTTTGATGATTTACGTTCTAAAATTTTATTCTATTAATTTATTCAGGCAGTGAAAGAAAAATAACCTGTGATTGTCGTTTGCCAAACGATTTTGTTGCTGCCCAGAACGGTTGTTTTGTTTACAGAATTAATCCATTTTAGGCTTGTTTGATCCCTGAATAACAGGGGAATGAAAATTGGCCTTTTTGTCTGTAATGAATGTCGGAGGTGCTGGAAAATTATGGATTTTAAATGCCTTGAACACATTTTGCAACATTGCTTGTGCTTGTTATGCATCTAAGGTGCATTTTTTTTTTTTTTTTGGTGTTTGTCCAGTTTATTCGTTTTCTGGAAGTCGCTGGAACAGAGGTGTGGTGTAGTATTTTCCTGTCGTACGTCAATTTGTTTGACATTTCATTATTTTTCTGTACAAAGAGGGTCGTGGCACGGAGGCGACCGTCACGAATTGTTCATCATCTGAAACGAATCAGATTTTTTCAGACAATCTGATGCCCTAATAGTGACAGGAAGTTCATTCAGCAACTGTTTGTATTTACACTGGATGTGTGTCTGTCTAACCCCTCCCTGTTTTTCTCTTCTTAGACAACATTGGAGAAGAAATAAACTGTTGGATTTCTTTGTTAACTTTGTGTCTTTCTTTTCCAAACTCCTAAACAAATGCACATTACACAGATAGCATCACTAAGCTAATATCTCTGTCACATAAAGGTTAAAATTGTATTGCTTAAAAACAATTAAACTAACTTCATTATAAAGGTTTGTGTAATAAATAAAGTGTGTAATAGTTCACTAGAGGGCACCAAATGTAGCTATACAACGTCTGAGCAACTGGTTAGTTGGTTGACAGTCTGTTAGTACTTCCAGAGTTAAAGAAACTAATAACGTTAGTCTTTCATGTTGTAGATGTGTGAGGAAATGCACACATAATAATAAAACTAGGCCAACAATGTTTGTTGTTTTACTTCTTAAAGGTGATCATGTTTAACCAAATAATGTTTCCGAGACACATTTAAGCTCTTTGTGTATTTCACTATTTTACAAAAGCAGGGGCAAGAAACGAAGAAACAAACTTTGTGTTTTGATTTGGTTTTACAAACGGAGGCTTGTGTGCAAACATCATGTTAAGATAAATACGCAGGTCTGAAGACTTTAAAACAGAAGTTCTCCGTTTCTGAACTGGTTGGAGTTCAGCTGCAAACTTAATTCGACACACCTGGACACATGAATCCGTGATTTGAGTTGAAAGCAGGTGAGTTTTAACAGGGTTGAATAAGCACAAATCACAAGTAACAGGGTGAGTTTTCCCACACTGTTATTCAGATAGGGTGCTATTAATACAGGCTGTGGTTCCTGGCAGTCCAGAACCGGACTCTTGGGGCAAGATACAGTTTCATCTGGATCCGGGGAGAGACATCTGTGCGTCCCAGTCCAGTATTACCAGAACTATTGAGACATTTAAACGCACACAATGTTCATATGCATTCAGTCTAACTCATGCAGCTGCAAACACAAGTCGACTTCATAGGTTATTTATACGTTAGAAGTTTATTTTGAGAACGTTTTGGCCACCTACAATACAAGACGTGTGAAGTATAATGTCAGTCATCATAATAGTCCAATAATATCCTGTGTGTTTGCAGCTGCTGTAAAGTTTGCAACAACTGTAAAACTTGTAACCGGTGATGTAAAGTTTGCAACACGTGTAAAACTTGTAACCGGTGATGTAAAGTTTGCAACACGTGTAAAACTTGTAACCGGTGATGTAAAGTTTGCAACACGTGTAAAACTTGTAACCAGTGATGTAAAGTTTGCAACACGTGTAAAACTTGCACCAGCTGCTGTAATGTTGTTGCATTATGTTCTTTTCTTTTATAGTCTGTTGGTTTGCAATTGTTTGATCATCGTTGTGAATGTTTTGCAATGTAAAAAATATGACTAGCTAGGAATGAGATTTTTTGAGACCCAAAAATGTTTGAGGATCCCAGTTGTGGTGAATCCACTCTCCTGATCTTCCTCCAGTCTCGGCTAAGTTCCTCCAGCCGGTGCCGCGGACTAAAAAAAGGCAAGACTTAATCACGAAGTGTAATTGCAGCCCGGAAAGAGGCAGGAGAACATGCAGAAGTTAACATCCAACCTTCCGGATCTTCAGTCTCGGGTTTCAGGCGCTTGCTTCATGTCTTGGTCACCTATCAGCGAAAACATGGTCATCAAATCAACTGACACCCTGCTAAAACCGGAGGCCATCAAACCTCGGGAACTGGCGCGGCGCCTGGCGGGCCTATCCTGTTTCTCCGGAGGAACCCTTGATGTTTCATAATCTTCTTCTATCAGACAAAAGCGTTTCTTCAGCTGTTTAGCAGCCAGACGTTGTTACGGACAGACGTAAATGCTAATAACGTTTCATGGGTTGATAATTGGAAGGGAAAGTCTATCAGCAGTCTATCATCCGCAGCGATTATCGCCCGTCACCCTTTACAACAGCTCGGGTGACCCCTGGTTAAAGTGCCATTAGTTATAGTCACTGATGGGTAGGTCTGTGAATTTGGGTTTAATACCCCTGCTGTTCTGTACAGTAAGGTACAGTGGGTCCAGGTTTCACCCCCTTATGGGTCAAAATCTGTGGGTCAGGTTGAGTTTCTGATTTAAAGATTATTATAAAACTTGTAGTTATTTTTAAATCTGTGTTTTGGTCTGATTTGGTGTGTGACAATAGCTTTGAAAGATACTGTATGGACAGAGTGGTTTGGTCCAGCCCTTGGTCCAGCCCTAGTCGAAATACTGCACATTACACAAGCATGTAAACATGTTTATTGTAACTTAAATATTCAGTATATGTGACTGTGGGATTAAAATAAACAGAAAGATAAGATTCACAATAATGGTTTGTAATAGCAGCTGTAGGGTCACAGGAAACGTCAGTTTGGGTTTGTTTGATTTCGACACATAATGTACGTGAAGCTGCAATTTCATTTGCAAACAGAGATGGTGACAAACAGGCAAAAATGACGAATTGCAGTTTCACATATAAACTTTTTGTGAGCTTTTGTGAGACATGAGTTGTATAAACTGTTGTTGGGGTCCTTAACCTGACCACTGCGGTTCTAAAGCAACATTGTACTAAATGCGCTCTTGCATTGCAACCAACCAAAGCTCAAAGGGTGAACGCATGTCCAAACTTTCATTTTAGAGGGACGCATCTCTCTTATATACCAGCTGCTCCGGGGAAGCCAGTTTAGTATGTGAATGAGTACAAATCGGTCCGTGCTACTATCGGGATGGTGAGGGCATTAAACTGTCTGTGTGTCGGTAACATGAACCGTTCAACTAAATGGAGATGGAGGGGGAAACTAAACTGAGCTTTATTTAGACACGGAAGAGACTCTCGGGCAGATATTTACGCAACCGCACAGAAGTGGAGAGCAGCTTTAATGGATCATTATCAGTTTCACAGACCGCAATAACATCTTACGCTCTTTGAAATCTGAGGGTTGCCGTGCCTGAAAACATGAGAAATTGTTTGTGGATGTTGCATTATAGCGTTACGTTCCCGGCGGAACGCGCGCGCGCGCGCCTCCACGGGGAATGAGACGCGATCCGAGCGTCCCGTGAATGACGTTCCGGGTGTGAACGGAATGACGGTACCCTCACGTGGCCAGATCTGCTGCTGTCTTTTAAGGGTGGTGTAACTGTGACCGTCAGCGTTTTCCTTTCCAAGGAATGCCTGCTGGCTGGAGAGTCGTCCTGTTCGCCGGGTGTCTCCAGCCATCATTCCGCGCTTCTGGTCGCTCGGAAGCGCTTCTCTGATTTATCATGGCTATTAATATGCAGTTTTTAAGAGTGGAGGCGGTGTCGTAAAAATAAAAGAGGAATTACAGTTGTACAGCTACGGCACGGTTACCACAACACGGGGTTCCCACGAGGGCGCGGAGCAGTAACGCTTTAAGTTTCCAGACACCGGTTGCGTGTTTTATTTACACTTGTGTGTTTAAAGTCGTGCCAGTTTGACAAAGGTGGTCCATCAGCGTCTACAGACTGCTAATAAAGTAACAGGGGGCTGCTGGGGGTCCTGCGGGGACGTTGGTCAAAGCACGGAGGCAGAAAACGAGAACTTGTAAAAGTTTAGCAGTTTATTTAATACATTTTGTGTAAATGAATGCATGCGTTTAGAAGTGCGTGCGTGCGCAAAAGCATCACCTGCGAGTGTGGATTATAATGGAGACTCACCCCAGAGAGAGAGAGAGAGAGAGAGAGAGAGAGAGAGAGAGAGATGCATGATCATTTTTCGTCTCGGTGCCTTAAGTAATATGAATGATACCCTGTTACTGTTACTACCTCACTGGCTTCTCCAATGTCAGTCATGCCAGCACGTCTCACATACAGGCCCGCAGCAGCTCTAACGCTGAGAGACACGTTTACACGAAACGTTAACTTGCGTTTAATATATATATATATATATTTATATTTATATATATATCACTTTATTAAAAAAAGAGAGAATAACACGAGGTTTTCCACGAAACGAACCGCGCACGCCAACCCGTATTAACTTGTAAATACAAATATAATGTGTTTATTAAAATGGCATTAATTGAACGGAACGGTTGGTGCAGGAATCAAACAAAACGTTTCAAACTAATGCTGAAACATTTGTGCCACCAAAGTTCAGGACCCGAGGCGCATTGCAGTAACGTGCCAATCACAGCCAGGGTGGGCTTTACTGTCTTGGGCAATGTGAGCGTCATATCTGGTCTAGCTGTCCACCGAGCACGGTGTCGGTATGAGCCCTATTCCCTTACAACAATAAACCGCGTCCAAGTTTTTGACGTTCAACGAACGGGCGCTTGATTTCACCCTTCAGCCGTCGGCGTGGGGCTGTATTTCCGCCAGGCTGGAGTTATCGGATCCCAAAAACTGGTGGAGCGGGGGGAAATCGTGGAGGCACAACAAGAACCACTCTCGAGGGGCAAAGATGACCGCGCTGTCCCGAGAGATGAGCCAGGATGAGTCCGTGGACCAGGGCGCACCGTGTCAGGAGGACCGCGAGCTGGAGCGCGCGGAGCAGGAGGGTTGCGAGAGGGTCGTTATTAACATTTCGGGTCTGCGTTTCGAAACCCAGCTTAAAACGCTCTCCAGGTTCCCCAACACGTTGCTCGGAGACCCAAGCAAAAGGATCCGGTTCTTCGATCCCGGCAGGAACGAGTACTTTTTTGACCGGAACCGACCGAGCTTTGACGCGATCCTGTATTACTATCAGTCCGGTGGGAGGCTCCGAAGACCCATTAACGTGCCGGTGGAAATTTTTTTGGAGGAAATCCGGTTTTACGAGATTGGCGAAGACGCCATCGAACATTTCCGCGAGGACGAGGGTCTGTCGAAAGAGGAGGAACGCCCGTTACCATCCAACGAGTTTAAACGTCAGCTTTGGTTGTTGTTTGAGTACCCCGACAGTTCCGGACCGGCCAGGGTGATCGCCATCATATCCGTGATGGTCATTCTCATCTCCATCGTGATCTTCTGCTTGGAAACTTTGCCGGAATTCAGGGAGGACGAGCGCGTGTTCAACAACCACCTTGCGCACAACGGCACGGCCGCCGGGGGGTCCCATTTACTCACAGACCCGTTTTTCTTATTGGAGACGCTTTGCATTATTTGGTTTTCCTTCGAGCTGCTTGTCAGGTTTCTGGTGTGTCCGAGCAAAGCCGCTTTTTTCAAAGACATCATGAACACCATCGACATTGTGGCCATTATGCCTTATTTCATCACTTTGGGTTTGGACCTGTCCGAGGTCCAGTCGAACACACAACAAACCGCTTCCCTCGCCATCCTGAGGGTCATCCGCTTGGTGCGCGTTTTCAGGATCTTCAAACTCTCGCGCCACTCCAAGGGTCTCCAAATTCTCGGGCAGACCCTGCGCGCAAGCATGCGTGAACTCGGACTGTTGATATTTTTCCTGCTCATTGGTATCATATTGTTCTCCAGCGCTGTTTATTTCGCCGAAGTGGACGACCCGGAATCCGCGTTCACGAGCATACCGGACGCGTTCTGGTGGGCGGTGGTTTCAATGACCACCGTTGGATACGGAGACATGTACCCCGTCACCATCGGTGGCAAGATTGTTGGATCAATGTGCGCCATTGCGGGGGTCCTAACCATCGCCCTGCCGGTACCGGTGATCGTGTCCAATTTTAACTACTTCTATCACCGTGAGAACGACGAGGAGGAACAGGTGGAGTACACGCACGTCACCTGCGGCCGACAGGTGCCGCCGCTGGCCGAGTTCAACAAGAGCGACAGCAAACCTTCTCTGCTCAAATCGGATCAGTCGGACGACGACGAACTGAATTCATCAAGTTTCCCAAATTTCAACCCGTTTGAGGAATACACAGGCCAGTTCACAGACGTGTAAGATTTGGATCCAGCCTGTGCTCTTACACGAGCAGTTTGGATAACAAGGTGCATTAGACGAAAGAACTACCGGCGAGCTGCGTTGCAGTTAACGGTGCGTAAAATGTTGCCAAAGTTTCAGCAAAGCAGCTTGTTGTGAACAAAAGCAGAAACATTTTCATGAACTTGCAGGAGTTATTTGTGAACCTCCATCGCCATCGTGCGGCTGTTTTAAGGATCTGAACCGGTGCACAACGACACAACCTGTAACTGTTCATGAGATGAGAGTAAAGACTGATCCGCGTCACCTCCGTGACGCAAAACAGATGCACGAACACACCACCGCAACATTTCTTTTGTTAGACGACATGCCTTTTTTTGTCAATACATGTGCATTTAAACATTTCTTGTAATATATTGTAATATATTTGTACTTTGGATTTCACACATTATTTGTGCTTCGGTTTAAGTCTCGTTTAAAGCTCACGCACCGTAATTTGCTGTTGAAACTTGGAGAATAAGCTCAGACGTGTCGGTGTGCGCTTTACACACTCGCTTTGCGTTACAAATATCGCGTTTGCTCAGGAAATTGTTGAATTTATTGGGAAAATGGATTATCTGACACTACAGATGTGTTACAAGTTCACCAGCCCACACGACAGCCTCAGAACAAGTGGAAGGTCTATTTTTCTAACCCCTTCACGAAGTATGAATTGTTAACTTATTTTTGGTAAATAAATATTTTGTCATTTTCATATTCAGATTTGCTTTCAATCTCTCGTTTGTTTCGTAGTTCTGGAGGTGACGTGAAAAGACGTGTGGGTTGTTTTTTTAGTGACTTCTTGAAACATTTGAAGAGAAAGAGTTTGGTAGGTTTTCTTGAGCAAAATGACGACCAGAACACTTATAAAACGACAACATGAATAATGCATCACAGGTGGAGCCGGTGACACTTAAACAGATGTGATTAATGACCGCTGGTGCGCCTGTGATGGCGGAACTAAGTACATGGATGGAGGAAGTCGGTGCATTGAACAGTGAGTGTCCATTTCTTATTTATAACATTTAGCTGTTAAGAGCTCACATCAGTCGCTGGCATGTCAGTGTCTCAGTCAGTGATTCATTTGTGCGCAAAAACTGTTATATCACATATATATGTTATATCACAACCATTGATTTGGGTTTTAAATATTGGTTATTGTTATGTTTTAACTGCACCCCCCCCACACACACACATTAACTTGTTAAACGTGTTGCATTGTGCTACACGTTCAGTGCGCAAAACGGTGTCTTATATTAAACGACTGACTATGTTTGTGCGCCACCTGCTGGTGGATCGTGGGAAAGCGACCGTGTTACAGGCAGAGATGATGCTGTATGTGTTTATTTAATTTAATGTCTGAACATACAATACTCAGATTATTGTGTTGCACATGTATATTTATTCATGCAGCAAAAGCACTTATAAGTAAGAGAACATTATCATTTTGTGATAATAACCAACAGGCCTAACCTACAGATCCATATATCCATGTATAGGTTTAGAAATATGTACAGATTAACATTTACAAAACGTATAGATGCCAGATGAACTATATAAGAGGGTCGTTTATTGACAGTGTTAATAAACGTTTAAAGGATTATAACGCAGAGGTGCATAGACTCACAATAGCCCAAGATAAAGCTGTGTGTTAAACAAACTGGGTTGATTCGTTGTAATATAAATCTGTGTGTTAAACAGGGTGAGACTGTATTGAGACCCCGAGGAGTCTAAACACTAAAGACTCACCATTATAACACACCAAACGACGCAGAAAAGCAATGCGGAAATTGCAACAGCAAACTAAGTTACATCTGCATATAATAAACGTTTGGAGAAACGTCCCCTCCTGAAACTCTGCGCGCAACACCCACATCTTTCTATAAATACTCAAACCCCACAGCTCGACTCTCCACAGTCCCACCGCACGCGCGTGGAGACCCGCGGCGTTGGGACTTTGCTCCAGCGGGAAAAGCGACCTGCTCGTTTGGGTGAGGTGCTCGTTTTGGGCTGGTTTTCGGCTAGTGGCCGGAGACCAGTTTACAGTAGCGGATACTGCGCCAGTGTTGGCACGCAACCGCCTGCGCGCAGTGCGCGGACAAGCACTTGCGGCCGCACGCGTTAGTACAGCCTGCAATGCGTCGAACTCCTCCCCTAACCGGCTCTATGGCTCTTTAACTGCCCCCCTCCCTCTTGCTGCTCTCTTCCCATGTGCAATACGGTGCAACGGTATGTTGGGCATGATTAAGGAATTACTCCTTCTCTCTGATCGATCCCTTCTTTAAGAACCTCGCCTCCAAACCCCCGTGTCAGTGCGTCCGGAGTTTAAACGGAGCGCTTGTCGTCTTGTCTCCTCGTGAGGGGGGCATTTTGCTGATGCGGTAATGTCTGGATTCGGTGCGCTTCGCATTTGCCCCCTTAATGCATCTCTCGCCCCAGCTGAGCTACAGCATTACGGCTCTCGTTCACCCTAAGCCATTTACACCGAGGTGCCACCGCGCAAACACGCGCGCTGCGGCTTCTCCGCGTTGTTTTTGACGCGCTCCTGTCGTCTTTGCACGCAGATCTCGCGTTTGCCTTGCAAAATATCTCCAAGCCATATCGAGGTTTTCTTTAAGAGGAATGCGAGAGGTCGTTTCGCCCATGGATGTGACATTTACGCGCAGGCTGGACCGCGAGCGCACGGCAGAGATGTGAGAAGCGGTTTATGTAAGACGACGCATCGTGTCAAAAACGAGGTGAGCATTTACACTCCACCAGTCTTATGCTGTTATAAACCTGTTTATTTGTCATTGACACGTATGCGTTTCCATTGCTATCCGTAAGTGAAGTGCGTTAGATCGCATGTCACGATGCGTTTAAAGTCGCATCGTCCTGTCGGTATCCCGTGTTAATGTAAGTGAGCAATGCGACGCAGAACTCGCCCCTAAGGCTGCATCCGCTTCTGCGATTTATGCACATAATGTAAAGTAAATAAATAATGAAATAACTGGTGTGAACTTGCTGAGGAGGCAAATACAGCCGCTCGATCCATTTTTCTCTGACTCGGTGACAGAAGCAGCGGAGAGGAGAGATGCTCGAGTCCGTGACAGACGCAGCGGGGCCACGCTGAGGCAAGACGAAGTCGTACCCTACCCGGGGGGCACCCAAGACACACTTCAAGGGCCTGGTGAACGAAAGCGACGCCTTGGGAGGGCAACTTGGATGTCGGCGCAATTCAACTAACTGCGATTCAGCAAGTCCTGCACACCTGCAGCATGACTGTTGTGGCTGGGGACAACATGGACGAGACCTCCGCCGTGCCCGGGCATCCCCAGGACGCGTACCCCCCCGACCACGACGACCACGACTGCTGCGAGCGGGTGGTCATCAACATAGCGGGGCTGCGCTTTGAGACGCAGCTCAAGACTCTCTCCCAGTTTCCCGAGACGCTGCTGGGCAACCCCAAGAAGCGGATGCGCTATTTTGACCCGCTGAGGAACGAGTACTTCTTCGACAGAAATCGTCCGAGCTTCGATGCCATCCTCTATTATTACCAGTCCGGCGGAAGACTGCGGAGGCCCGCCAACGTGCCGCTGGACATGTTCTCTGAGGAAATTAAGTTCTATGAACTTGGGGTGGAGGCGATGGAGAAGTTCCGTGAAGATGAGGGATTCATCCGCGAGGAAGAGCGGCCGCTGCCTGAGCGTGAGTTTCAGAAGCAAATCTGGCTTTTGTTTGAGCATCCGGAGAGCTCAGGGCCGGCCAGAGGAATCGCCATCGTTTCCGTTATGGTGATTTTAATATCCATCGTCATTTTCTGTTTGGAGACTTTACCTGAACTGAAAGAGGACCCGGCGGGTCGGATACAAACGATAGGCAACACCACTTTCTACTACAAACCAAACATCCTGGCCGACCCGTTCTTCATCGTGGAGACCCTCTGTATAATTTGGTTCTCCTTTGAGCTGATAGTGCGGTTCTTCGCGTGCCCGAGCAAAGCTGCGTTCTTCAAGAACATGATGAACACCATCGATATCGTGGCCATCATCCCCTATTTTATAACGCTGGGAACCGAATTAGCAGAAGATCCAGATGGAAAAGAGGGAAAAGGGGAGCAGGCAACATCTCTGGCCATCCTCAGGGTGATACGTCTGGTCAGAGTGTTTCGTATCTTCAAGCTGTCCAGGCACTCCAAGGGCCTTCAGATTTTAGGTCAAACACTCAAAGCCAGTATGCGAGAACTTGGATTGCTCATCTTCTTCCTCTTCATCGGCGTCATATTGTTCTCCAGCGCCGTCTACTTCGCAGAAGCCGAGGAGAAGGAGTCGTATTTCAGCAGCATCCCGGACGCCTTCTGGTGGGCTGTTGTTTCCATGACCACGGTGGGCTACGGTGACATGGTGCCCGTGACAATAGGAGGCAAGATCGTGGGCTCGCTGTGCGCCATCGCGGGCGTGCTGACCATCGCCCTCCCCGTGCCCGTCATCGTCTCCAACTTCAACTATTTCTACCACCGAGAAACGGAAGGAGAGGAACAGGCGCAGCTGCTCAACGTGAGCAACCCCAACATCGCGTCCGACTCCAACTCCAGCCGCCGCAGCTCCTCGACCGTCAGCAAGTCCGAGTACATGGAGATAGATGGAGACATAAACAACAGCATCGACAACTTCAGAGAGGCCAACCTGAGAACTGGGAACTGCACCATCGCTAATCAGAACTGCGTTAACAAAAGCAAGCTGCTAACGGACGTCTAGGTCCTGGAGAGGGAACATTGGACAGCGGAAAATTCAGTCACGTATGAATGCTTATCTTACCTCCTTTTGTGAGCCCTTGCGATGCGAAAATCTCTACAATGCAGATGCAAGCAAAATAATACACCAAAACATACATATATATATATAAATATATAGAATTATATAAAACTGCAGAAAAACTTTAGTATATAGTTAGTCCAACACATTTTCCAAAAGAGTGATTCATGTTCTAAGAGAGAGAGAACGATGTACAACAACCAAAAATGCACACACAGCCGACGTCCGCAGGCGTTAAAGGTCTCATGATGTTGAAGGTCCCTCAGCGTTGCAACTCTCCTCATATAAACACCACGCATGAACTGCAGATCGCATTACAAAGAGCTGCACGCTGCATCCGCAAAAGCGCAGGGACGGATCTGCTGCGCTCGGCGGCCGCCCCGTCGAGGGCGGTCTTCACCTGCGGCGTGCGCTCAGCAAAGCACCTTATACGAACGAGACGCATCCGCTGCGGTGGCATGGAGCGTCGCAGTACGGACATCTGCATTGCTGCTATTTTCCAGCAGTTGCTGTAATTTAGATATCACCAAGTGATCGATTGCTGTGCCCTTTAGATACAAGACAGCACAACGCCGGGAGAAAAGGCCCATATAGCATGTTTAGAATAAGCTCATTTTGATATTGGCATGTCCAACACATTACCTCATGACAACAGGATGTTGTTTCTATATTTCTTTATTTTATCTCCCCTCCCATCCTCCATCTATACCCTCTCATTGGTTGCCATGACAGTGCACTGGTGTATCACGATTTGAGATGTTTATTATTTAAGTGTATTTAAAACTGAATGTTTAACCTTACGGGAAACAGACTCCTAATGATATCACAGCATGTCAAAAGAACTGCATTATGGCCTAATCAGCTAAGGTACTGTGTATCCTAGTATATTTAATGCATGACATCGGTATATTTCAGCTTGTTGCAGTTAAGAGGTCTCGTAAGGGCGTCGTCGTTGCATCAGGGAAACCGAGGGACTTCCGGTTCCAACCTTTTCTCAAATGTGACAAAATATATATGCAAGACCCAACGCTGGGATGCAAACTTTTTAGTGGAAAAACGTAGACAAAGACACAGAAAAAAGCTATAGAGATACTATCAAAATTCATGTATTCATACTCTGAACGCACCTGTTTAAAAATGACTATAACTTTATTAGTGACGTGCATGGGTATTATCTCTTAAAAACAAAAAAAAACGATGGGCTATTATACTTCACGCTTCCATTCTGCCATCAGATTTAGGACGTGGATTTCAGACATCAGAAATCGCTTCATTTGTCTTAGCAGTATGCAAAGGAAAACATGGCGGTTACTCCTATTAGTTGCTAGTGCCTTTAACCCCCTCAGCAAACAGTCGGATGAAAGTGCCTCAGTGAGTTTATGGTGGGAAGGAAACTGTCATAATGTGTGTTGAGGCTGGGCATTACAGCGTAAACAGAGTGCATTTAATTTTACGTTTGTTTGTTTGTTTGAAACATGGTTGTCAGGCACAAATCAACCGTTTCTGTGTGTTCGTGGCCTGCGGGCAGCGTGAGAGCTCGACTGCGAAATCATTGGACATTGGAAAACGTTCCTTTAACGTCCTTTAAACGTTCCCATCCGCCTGTGGTTTGATTATTTTGTGCCATATTAAAGAGTCTACCTCAGTGAGGTCACCGCACAGCTCACTGCAGAACACAACACAACAGCCTGTGAAGAAAACATTTACCCCAAAACCGGCGTTTTAAAGCACTTATAAAACAAACGCAACGAACAAACTCCCCTCAGATCGGTTAAGATTTTATGCTAAGCACAATCGACAGTCAATTTGTGTTTTGGTTTCTAACACGACTCCTTTCTGACAGACAGATCTGTGGAGAGACACTTTTGAGAAATAACAGCACAGATTTATTATACCACAGGGTATATCACAGTAAATACAGTTTACATAAATGACTCATGAAAACTTGGACTTATGCCGTGTTAGGCCATCACACTTTTCAGGCATAGTTAAATACAGGCCCGTTCACTAGCAGTTTTCAGCAGCACGTTGCTAGTTAACCAGATTTAATACAGGCTTAATTTAATTTACAAACATAACTAGTATTGATGGAGTAACATTAATGTAAAACCTGTGCTGACATTTTGCATTGACGTTAACTTGGCCATTATGAACCAAAGGGCTTCTCCGTTTTTTGAACCAATTACACGAGACGTGGAAGAACTTTTGTAGTTTCTCTGACGGTTAAGCAACCCATCACTTTAAACCGCCGGTGGTTGAACCGCCCGTGTGACGGTGATCTCATTTAACAAGCAGTAACAAGTCAAGCAGTCAGTGAGTTGGGCAAGTTATTCACGTGACGCTTATTGATCGTTGAGGCTGATTGTAAACAAAGGACAACAGTTGTATTTCATCAAGTTTTTTCATCTGTTTTGTGCCAGAAAAACTATTCAGGGTTTATCAATCAGTTTTGTTTAGAATTCACAGCATCGCTCGCTTCATTTTAAATGCAGACTTTGCAGAATATATAAATGGGTTTAGAGAACGAAATCAATTTCAAATGAGAAGAGAAAAAGACTGATTTGTGTATCGTCATTTAACGTGGTAAATAACAACAATAAAAACGTTTAAGGGGGCATGTATATGGTGATCGACCCTATGGTGCTATGCATAATCCTATATAAACATATATAATAGCTACATCAGTGAATCAAAGCAATAGGGTATTACAGGACTGTCCATAATGCATTTATGTTAATATATGCTGTATCAAGGGCTGTGGCAAGTTCTATAGAAAATAAGAATTTAAAATATTTTAATATCCACCAATGAAGATGTGATAGTTTGCGAAACTCATAAATGTATCTTGTGTAGGAATACCACAAGATAAGCAAAACGTAACAAAAACGTTTCTAAGCGTTCTGTCTCACCCCACTGATGAAATTGTGCTTTTATAAGTTGTTTTTTCCCTCTGATCTGAGACAATTATCGTTTATGGGCATACAGTGAATAATAGCTGGGTTGGCAGGTTTTAAACTTATAACTTATGCTTATGTATCACTTATGATTTTTGTTGTTCTTTTATGTATAAATTTGCATTTCAGTTTTTTAAATTGCAATTTTCTAACAACAAGGAAATCCAGCTTTGTTTCAGAAAAGGGGATTTACAATGTTTAGCGGTTGAATAAAAACGTGTCACAATAGATGCCTCAAGAGATTGTTGTGTCATCAAATCTGTAAAAATGTTAGCCAATGAGAAAGCAGCTTGTCAGAAACGGAGGGATTGTAGTTTGTGGCCTTTCGGATGATGCTGCGAACATGTTTTTTTTCTTCACTCGTCTTGCTTGATTTTCATGTTAAATCCGTGTGGCACTACAGATAACTGTGCTTTAAAGAACCCATGCCCTCACTTAAATAACAGCAGACCCATCGATGGGTCGCAGAGACAAGCCATTTCAAATATATAGGAAGATTATAGCTCGTATTATCACGAAATAAATAAACGGCATTAGCATTGAAAACGTACTGTACCTTGTAATTTTTTTATAATAACCGACCTCCACACCGAACCAAAAGTCAACTAGCAAACTTGCAACCTAGCAATCGCAAAAAACTGCATGGTGTATGCATGAGCTTAGCCTTTCAAAAACAGATCCGCTGTTCCGGTTGCAACATTATTAAGCCCTTGCTGTCATTTTTGTTTCATTATTTATACGCAACGTTGTTTTCTTTCGTTCGGGGAAAGTTGCCAAACTGTTACTCCACCGAACGGACTGAGTTTGTTTGTTTGTTTGTGATTTCCTGTTTATGAAACGAACAAATGTGACTAGCTTCACGAAACGTTAAATCTACCAATAGGAATTCAGCGTTCCCAAAATACAGCCAAAAATGTGTTCGCCATCTCAGCTCCATGTTTTTGTTACTCAAGTAACGCTTTATAAGTGTTTGTTTCTGTATGTTTTGTGTCTTCGTTTGGCTAAATTACTGTACATTGTACTGTACTGTTCATTTGTCGTATATTGAAGACATGGTCTGTGATCTATGCAAGGGTTTTTTTGTTTATTATGTCAAATATGATTTGATCATACATCCAAATCAATAAATTTTTAATTATCAGCTGGTTTTTTGGAGATTTATTCCTGAGAGATTGTGGTACTTTTAAAATCCTTTCACCTTGGATAATGAATGGAGAATATTTCATGCTTGCATGAGCATTTTTGCCACGAGATGGTTTTGATGTTATGTAAACTATTATCTAACCTAAAAATAACTGCTTTTGAACCTTGTATTGGTGGCCACTATTAGTAGTGATAAAATAAATGATCATTTAACATTTTTAAAAAGCTTTATTTGAATCTTCTCCATGTAAAATCTCAAATATTTACATGTCAAATATTATAAGCTATAATCAAACAGCGTTGATTAGCAACTAATATTAGCACCGCAGCCGCTGAAGCTAAACAATCACAGCTGCCGTCGTGTTTATCTGCCGCTAGTCACACCAAACAAAACAAGACAAAAGAAAAGAAAACGAACGAACGGTTCACAAAGTCTCTCAAGCATCCCTCACTTCTTTCTGGCCCGGCTAAATGAGTCCGGGAGTTTATTTTTAGTGCAAACGTTAAAAACACGACAGCGGAGGGTTTTATTTGTGGTCGTTTCTCTGCATTCCCCTCAGAGATGCTGCAATCTACTGCAGGCCGGAGTTGAGTGGGGTGGGGTGAACTGGCACCGGCCCAGTTCTGTTCCTCAGGCACAATGTTACACTGGGAAAGGTTATGAGTTGCTCTGCCTCTCTGTTCTGGATCAGTCCGGTTGACCGCATAGCCACGTCCCAGCTCACCATTTTAGGTTGTGAGAACATTCTCTTAACGTTTACGCTAAGTAACAAAAACATTCAGAAAGTTCTGAGAAGATCAAACCGAGTTTTTTAGACGACAATGTTGTTGCTTGGCTAGAAGAATATTAGTCAATTTTCTAAATTGTTGAAATTGTTTCTAAAATGTTTCCAAAATGTTGAATTGCGTTACTAAAAATATTGCTTCTGATATATGATATAAACATTTAACATTAAAAAATTCAACGTTATTCAAGAACATTTTAAGAACATTTACAAACGTTCAGAGAACGTTCCCCATTAGCGCAAATATCCTACCTACCATAACAGAAAACGGTGTTTGTTTCTTTCGTATCTTTGTTACAATCGTATGATTAAAGCTGCAATATTAATATCTGTAATATTTTGGGTAAAGAATTAAACAACAATGACAATCTATTTATCTTACTGTAATTCAGATTTTAAAAGTAAGTTCATATAATGATTTATTATAATGATTTCCTGAGAAATGTCCGTCTGTTTAGAATTTAAGGCTTTTTAAAATGATAAACATTAAATAACTACATTAAATTAAAATGAATCCCTGCAGTTTCACGTTTGAACAGAGGTGGCGCCAGAGAGGCGAGAGCTACAGACTGCAGCTTTAAGTCCCTGACAGATGTGTCGTGATGGAGATAATCTGGCTGCCGTCTGGTGCTGTGATCGCAGGATTTCTCAGTGCAAACAGACAGTTATATGTTGTGTGGGGTCACACGAGGTTGTTGGCCTGAATACAAACACGGTCTCCTTAAATCATGTAAAGAATAAACATGTGAGGGCACAGAACTGTGTGTTAAACCAGTGCATTATAATATAATATAATATAATATAATATAATATAATATAATATAATATAATATAATATAATATAATATAATATAATATAATATAATATTTCTCTCTAAACTGGAGTCACTTCAGATCCGGGTGTGAATAAACACACGAAGCGCATCGGATCGCGTTGGGCTCAGTATTGCGGATTTTAATGCTCGCATCAGTCCGTTTGTTCGTTGTGTGCCTATGGTTCGCTTTATGGCTGTCTTCCTTTTTGCATTATCTCTATAATGCTGCCGTCAGCCGTGCTTAATAATTTAAGACACGTCCATCTCTCTGTCCATCTTATGTAAACTATGCGTCGTGTGGGCCGAGTTAATACTACACTGTATGGATGACTAACAGCCTTGCACATGTCTTACATGTATTCCAGAAGCTTTATGTCCCTGGGGTTTGTTGTACAGTATCATATTGTACAGTATATGTTTATTTAGGGTGTTTTTATGTAACCCCTATACATCCATAGGGTGTGTTTATTTACCCTCTATACATCCATAAGGGCACGTGTATGCATAAGTCAATATAGGCGGATACAGTATAAGGGAATACAGTATGTGTTTATGTAGGGGGTGTTTATATACCCCCTATACATTCATAGGGTGTGTTTATTTATCCCCTATACATCCATAAGGTATGTGTATGTATACGTCAATATAGGCAAATACAGTATAAGGGAATACAGTGTATGTTTATTTAGGGTGTGTTTATGTATCCCCTATACACCCATGGGTTGTGTTTATTTACCCCCTATACATCCATAAGGGCA